>JAQMYK010000002.1:21554201-21574171 GCA_030014345.1 Clarias buthupogon
TGTATTTATTTTTTGGGGCTGTAGAACGAATAATTTAAGTTTCCATTATTTCTTATGGGAAAATTTAATTTGGTTTACGAGTGTTTTGAACTACGAGCCCACTTCCGGAACGAATTATGCTCGTAATCCGAGGTTCCACTGTATAGACTACAGGCTTATTAATAAACAGGTTTGCTAATGTTTACTACTAATTACTAATATTGTTTCACCTTTGACTTAGTCTTCTTTTAATTATTCCTGTTGGACTATTTTTTGTAGGGGGACAGGAGACTTAGGGCACAAGGCGGGGTAATTCATCGCAGAGCACACACACCCACATACACATACTATGGACAATTTGGGAATGACAGTTGGCCTAATATGCGTGTCATTGGACTGTGGGAGGAAACCCACCAAGTGGTTAGCGAAGTCGTTTGCACATCAATAGTCCGGTTCGATTCCCACCTCAGGTCTGTGTGCGTGGAGTTTGCATGTTCTCCCCGTGCTTGGTGGGTTTCCTATGGGTGCTCTAGTTGCTTCCCACAGTCCAAAGACTTACAGATTAGGTTAATTGGTGTGTGTGCCCCTGCTTTATGGCCAAAGTCTCCTTGACAGATCTTAGGAAATATTTTTATATTTTTAGATAGTGTACTGTTTTTTATTTTCATAACCTGTAGGTCATAATAATGAAAAATTAATATTGAATATTGCACTTTACATGCAATGAATCTAGAATATATGAGAATTTTACTTTTTGAGTTCAATCTCTCACTCACTCATCATCTATACCGCTTTATCCTGTATTCAGGGTGGCAGGAGGCCTTGAGCCTATCCCAGGAGGCTTAGGGCACGAGGCAAGGTACACCCTGGACAGGGTGCCAATCCATCGCAGGGCACACACACATACACTCACTCACACACACGCACTATGGGCAATTTTGGAAACAATCTGCATGTCTTTGGACTGTGGGAGGAAACCAGAGTACTCAGAGGAAACCCACCAAGCATGCAAACTCCATGCACACAGAGACGGGAATCGAGCCTGCCTGGGAATCGAACCCGGACCCTGGAGGTGCAAGGCGACAGTGCCAACCACTACACCACCGGGCTGCCTTGAATTCAATCACGAAATAAAAATAAACCTTTCCAAGATATTAAATTTCTTTTCCAATAATTTTTTTTCTTTTCTTTTTCTCTTTCCTGATTTTTATTTATTTCTACATTGTTAAACCATGCTAAAGACATGCAAAATATGCAATCATCTCCTTTAAACACTTGATATTGAGATGTTTCGGCTACTCCTGCTCTGTAAAGCCTTCATAAATTGCTCTAATGTGAGGTACTGTTAATTGATCTTTGAGACCAGTAACTCTAAATGAACTTCTCATCTGCAGCAGAGGTAAGTTTTGGTCTTGCTTTCCTGGGAAGGTCTTCATGAGAGCCCGGTTCATCATGGTGCTTGATGGGTTTTGCAGATGCACTTGACAATAGGGTTCTTGCAAGAACTATTCCAGAACAGCTGACCTTCGTGTCTTAAAATAACAACTGACTGTTGTTGCGACTTAATGACCTAACACCATATGCTTATATACCACTGGTGAGATACTGGTATACTGTACCAGTTAGTGTAGACCGAAGTTCCTGAAAAAGTTGAATATCATGGATAAGTAAATTCTCTTTCTTTTCTGTATATACACGAATGTGTGTGTGTGTGTGTGTGTAAATATATAAAGAGAGAGAGAGAGAGACGCACATACATTAGTGTATTAGCAGGAATATATACATAGGCTATACACACACAATAGGGGTTTATCGCTGCAAAAAGTTTGAGAACACCAGCTTTATCGTCTCACGTAGACGCTGACGTTAAGCCCCGCCCATAACCCGTGCGCTTCTCGGGGTATTTATGGGGAGCGCGTGCTTTCGGACGCAGTGTGGCGGAGATCGCGGCAACATGAAGCGGCTGACTCTGTGTGCGCTTACTGTCACTTTTCTCGCCGCGGTGTTCGCCGCAAAATCTCCTTATCAGTCTGTTCTTCAACACAGCAGGATAAGAGGAAGACAGCATGGGTAAGAAGGTTTTAAAACAGACTTTCTTCCTATTTTGCAGTGTTGCTATTTTGGGTATCACTTTCACATTAATCACTTTCATTCTTACCATTAAAAAAAAGTTTTATTAGTCCATTAAACGTGTTACATTGTTAATATATATTACTCAGCAGGTGATTTAGAAGTGCGCCTTTATATGCCTGAGATAAGATTTGATGCTTGGACACTTCTCTTTTTAAAAAATGTTTATTATTATTATTATTTATTGATGCAAAAATACGTCTAGTAAGGATTCGATTCTAGTCATTATTCTGATGTTTGTTTATTGCAGCCCCAACATTTGCGCTATGCAGAAGATTCAAGGAACCAATAAGAAGTACTTTACCAACTGCAAGCAGTGGTACCGACGCAAAATATGCGGCAAACCAACGTGAGTCCGCACGAATCTTACTTTCTGCAAAGCATTTTTATTTTACAAACAATATGCTATACAGTGTCAAAAAACCTGATCATGCATATAACTTGGTTGCCTTTATCCTGGTCGTTGATTCATTTATTTATCCTTAGTCTAGTAAACTGTAGTTTATCTTACAAGTCCCCAGACAGAAGAAAGAAGTCCTCTCTTTGTCTGTGAAAAATCTACCCCATACCTAACAGTCCTGGAAGAAGCATTGTTGGTCATGAACTTAATAGCAATGACTCCAAACCGTGAGGCAGGAAGTTCAGGAATGGCATTAGTAATTTTTTTCCTCCAGAATCTCGCAAAAACATTTTTTTAGATGAATCACTTTTAGATTAAGTTCCATATATTGGGTCTGGTTTCTGTTAGGAGAACTCATTATGGTTGTATTAACATACTCAACAGTTTAGTCAACTACATAGCATGAAAGGGCATGAAATGAGTCTTCATTACCTCATGGGATCATTCAGGGACAACACAACATGGGTTAGGAATTTTCCCTAGGGACTGAATTAAAATGAGCTTGCATATAGGATTTTGTTGCATTATACATCAACAAGCGACATGTTATGACGGATTTGTTCAATGCTATTGCACTAGAAAGGCAGTTGAATTCTTCTTGCATCCAGAGGTGCATTTTAAATCTGCCTTTTTATCAGAATGTGGCACATGTTTAAATCTTTTGCAATAGCTTCTCAGTACTGAGTAGGGGTCTAGTCGATTTTCCCAGTCGTTCTTCAAGGAGCAATAGTGATAAACGTTAACAGATGCCATATCCTCAAGAGAAGAAAATTCTTGTCTCTGCTTAAGTCTGTGGCTTATGTTCATCTAAAGGACCACTGGTTTTAAGTGACTAAAATTTTACACCAGTGAAAGAGGGTTTTTCTTTGTTTGTCTGCTAACTGCTAATGTCTATTAATATTTATCACTATTTTTCTTTTTCTTTTTTTTTTTACTGATGTTCTTTTAAAATGTGCCTAGGGATACAAGAAGAATGCAACTGCCTTTCTGGTGCAAAAGCATTGCACAACTCCGTCATAACATTTCACTTGTTATTGTTTTTGTTTTTTTCAAACAAAATAGTGTGCTTTTGTTTATATATTCTCACTCTGCACATAATGCAACAAAATCATATATGCAAAGTCTCAAATTAATTAGTATGCATTAAATTAAATGGGATTAATTCATAGTACAGTATCTGCATTCGCTTATAATAGACAATGTTCATATCAGCACGTACATTTTTGTCTGTGCATGAGAGATATCCACTATGGCATTATAGAAAAAGAAGAAGTTGTCACATGTCCAATAAAATTATTTTTGTTCTTGCATTGCTCAGCTTGTTATGTGGTTGGACTCAGAGCACAAAAATCCATAATACATCACCTCTTAAGGGCCATGCTTAGGGGCCCACCAGTGGCAACCTACAGTAGCAGTGCTGCAGCGTGAACCCCTAAAGTTCTGATCAGTAGACCAGAGCCTTAATCACTGAGCTGCCACTGCCTTGTGACAATGCCATATAGTATTTAGTATTAAGCCTTATTATTGATATATTGCAATCGTGTGGAGTTTCCCTGAAAGCCATGAGTCAGACTACACAGTAGGACTGTTCCCCTTTCTAAAAAAAAAACGTCTTAAAAATCATTATAAAAACAAAATTGAGAGGTTTATGACCACTCATGTTTGTTTACTAATGGTGTAGAGGTGAGAAGTCTGGAGAAGTTGTACTACACTAAAGCATTCCCCAAAGCCACTGTTCAGGCCAAACCTCATAATTAAGGGAAGTAACAAGTACACGTTAAAATCCAAAATAAATATTTAGCAATAGCCACTCGGGTGTTCTTCTCAGGTCTTTAATCAATAATCGTTAAAAAAGGTTCCTGGGGAAATTATACCTCCATCACTGTTTATATCAAAAGGCATGGTAACTGTATTGGAGATTATGTTACAAGTAATTATGTACACATTCTTTACAAACATGCCAAGAACTTTCTAATATCATGCTCCCAGGTGGAGCCCCCAGAAGTACTTATAGACTGCAGAGATCTCACCTATAGCAGTGAGCTGTGATATAATACAGGTTATTTTACCTCAGGCAAGGCAGCCACGTCTATTAAAATAGTGATGACTGATTAGCATTTAAAAAAATACTTTTAAAAAAAGCTATAAAAAAAAAAAAGTAAAATAGGACAGTATGTTTAGCTTTTTCACATTTGTTATTTTCCTTTCATATGACTTCATTAAGAAAGTAAAGTAAAAGTACGTCTATCACATTGTTGGTATTGATATGTGGATATAGAAGTTTTGATTGCCATCACAGCAGGCAAATGTTTAGGTGGACAGGTTTTAGAAGAATGCATTCCATATCCTTTTTTGGGTCATGTATGTTAAATGATTCACAGAAAGTGAAATTAGTGTTTACAAAACACTTGAATGAATAGGAAATGGACAAAAATGGAGTTATGCGATTTACTTATGCCAGTAATGCTCCATTGGTTATACATCATGTATGTGTGTGAGTTGTAGGTTTTCACTGGAAGCCGCTGATATTTCTTTACACATGCTTGCATTTTATCCAGTACCAATAGCTGGCATGTTAGGGAAAACTGTCCTAAATGTACTGCTTAGACCTTTTTTGCCTTTTTTTTTGTCTGCCCATTTCTGAATTGCTTACCTTTTTAGGATATGTGGCTATCTACTGAAATTCTGATGGTGAGTTCAGCTCGAAGGACTTGATGCCCATAATGGCTTCCATGTGTCTCCTTTTCCATGCAGCTTTGAATCTTTGTGAGGCTGAATTGTTCACAATGTTGATTGCCATTCTGTGGTCTCCACTATGCCATGGGGACTGAGTCTGGCTCAAAGTGTAGTGCCAGACTCCACAGAAGCTCTCTTTGATTGACGTTCAGTTTAATGTTCCCACAGGGGGGGGAAAGGTGTTATTGGTTACTGGCCTGAACATTCCACAGGCGTGTATATGAGGATCGAAGAGAAACCACATGTGCAGAGTGTTACATTTGCAGACATATATATATATATATATATATATATATATATATATATACATACACATATACACAAACTTTTATCACCGCAATACATCATTCTTGAAGCCCAGTCGAGGGTTTTAAAACTAAGAGTAAAATCAGTGCAAGACAAAAGAAGACTTGTTTTAGTCATCTTTTCCTTTCTAAACAGGGTCTCTTTCATAGAATATTCTCATGAACACCGAAGAGGAAGGGAGCGTTGGTGTGTGTTCAGATATCTTTAGGAAATGACTGCTTGCACTGACTCCGGGCAAGAGCTCTAACATACCCCAAACACACACAAATCATTCATGACTAACCCCTCATCCTGTGTGTGAGTGTGTGCATGAACTCTGTCGAGTCAGGCTGTGAAAGGACACAACCTGACTTGTGAAAACAAAATTTAAGTTATCAGCTTGAACCTGATTTAACTCTTTGGGGTGTAGAAGCTTATGGTTGTTTGCATTTCGATGAAACAATCTCTTTCTTTGTGAGTCTGGATTTTTGCAGGTTAGTTGAGGAGAGACTAGAAGGTTTATAAGAGATGTAAAACCCATCACAGTTGTTTCTTATCAGAGTATTACTGGAGACTGGAAATGCTAAATCTAGTGCATACCTATGACACTTTTATTCTGGCTTTGTGTCATTTAAACTTGCAACTTTTGATTTCAATTTGCTAAATTAATTTAACTCATTTGTTTACATTAGTTAAATTTGACATTTAATATTTAACAAATTCCACAGCCAGTGAGATTTTGTTTCAACTACTTGAAATATGGTTATCACACATGTCTATGTAACTTTTATGGATTTTGCAGTTGAATTGCATAAACGCTTCACTCAGTGTCATTCATATGTTGATAACATTCATCGGAAATGTTGTGACTACTAGTGATGGGAAGTTTGAATCATTTTATTGACTCGGTTCTTTGAGTCTCATTTATCAAAATGAATAAATCTTTTTTTGAGTCATTTAGTTCATTTCGTTCTTTTGATCAAAAATAAAATAAAATGTTACATTTTCAATAAACAGACCCCCATCATGTCTACATACACAAATTTTGGCTATAGTTCCAGTGATGAAAATATTACAATGCAGCTAAGGACATATGATAAACAGAACGAGCAGTATCTCATCTCATATCTTCTCCGTGTTGTTTGTTCGTTATTGCACTGCATAGCGTCTATGGGAGTCACGCGATAAAAGAACTTGAACTAGAAGACTCATGAGATGAACCGCCCATTTCTGTTTCCTGTACCTAACCTATGGAGGTTTTGCGATGCTTTGCGCATGTGCGCCCATTAGAAAATGAACGAATCACTCTCTGAGACTACTCATTCTTCTGAGACAAGAACAAATCGTTCATAAATGACCAATCACTAGTGACTACTAAGGTCTTTATTTCTATTTCCAAAAATTTCTTCTGGTCCTTGCTGGTCTATTATTCACTGTGCCATTTAGAACCCAACCACCTGAGCTTCACGAGATAAATAGCCATACCAATCATATTTCCTATACTGTATTAGGCCCTAATACAAGCCCTGAAGCTTCATTTCTAAACTGAAAAAATGAAAAGGACCTAATACAGTATATGAAAAATGATTAGTATGGCTATTTAGATCATGAGCTTCAGGATCTAAATAATCCTGAAGCCTTTTTTGCAGTTGCAGCTCCAAGTATACAGAAATGACATATACTAAATCATATTTAGTTTGGAGTTAAGTTTAAAACTGCTGCAATCAGAAAAATAAATGCTATATGGCTTCTGGAATTTCTTTCAGGGTCAATAAAGTAACTATCTACCTATTTATCCATCCATTTTTATTTTTGTTCTCATACTAGTCAGTCACTTTAGTGTGGACCCAGTATGCCTGCTTAACCATTTTAACCCCTTTCAGTTAAATTTCCATGTGTGAAAGAGGTTATGCAGAGTCATCCTGAGTATCCACCCAAGGTATTTTCTTTGCTGTAGCAGTTTCTAATGTTGGTCAAAAGACATTAAAATGTAAGAAAGCACTGTCATTTATTTAGGCTTATTTTAAAAAGGTGGTAAATAATGACAGACTGTTTCCAAGGGAATAGTCTTGTTTGTTTTAAAATCCATTCCATTACAGGAACTGATCATTTAGCAAGAGAAAAAAAAACACACAATATGACTCAACTGGACTTGGCTCTAAATCTGATGACAAGACAAATATAGTTAAGATTTCCTATGTGCATTAGCCTCTTGCAATTTTCACAACTCTTCTGGTAGAAAACTTTTTGTGGTATTTGAAAATTTAATATATTCTCTGCTTTAACTATCCAGCCATGCTGTTTATTTATCCGAAGTCCATGGCTACCATCATTGTTTATGCTGGCAGAAAACAAATAAGTGTTGTGCTACCATCTGTTACGAAAATCGGTTCAGTCTGCTTTCTACTTTTAAAAGTGTACGCTATTCCTTAATCTCAGGATTTACCACTTTACCTAACTAAAGTTTTGAGATGTTCCATACTTGGAATTAATTAATGAAGTATCTATATTATTTGAAATGAATACACAATTTAGGATTTTATAATAACAATGCAAATGATGTGAGACATTGCTGTTAAGAAAATAGATCGTAAGAACACCTTGACCTAGATTCTACAAGTCTTTGGAAATGAAAACTGCAAGGAACACCATTGCCAAAAGAGATCTTCTAACCCTAGTGGAGGTTTTCTAACATGTCACACCAAAATCTCCCATATTGTAGGTGTTCGGTTGGGCTGAGATCTTCTGACTGTGAATAATACCATATTTTTATGTCACCTAGTGAGCCCTCACCCTTAATGTATATGTGGAATAATCTCTTTAATATAGAAATATTTCATCATAATGTAGGATAAAAGTTTGCCAGGACAATATAAGTTTGCAAACAACAATTCGCAGTATTATTCAGTCAAATGGGACCCAAAACCTACAAGTAAAAATATTCCACCACATAACAGAGCTACTTTTCTTTCCTTGGGCTTTTTCCGTTTCTCAGGATCGACACATTGCGTCTTTTGATCTGCAAGTTTTTGGAACAAGTTTTACACCAGATGCCCTTCCTGCCGCATCCCACCCATTTCTCCAGGCTTGGGACTGGCATCGAGAACTGAATTTCTAGTGGCTGGGTATTTTATATGGGCATAGTGGCAACATACAGTAGTGGCAACATAGTGGCAACATAGTGGCAACAAAGTGGCGGTGGGGCTCGGACCTTTGTCCTTCCACTCAGCGACCCAGAGCCTCGAGAATGTGAGCTGCCACTGCACAGCCACTGTTTTTTTGTTTTGTTTTATTATTATTATTGTTATCTTGGAATCTTTTGTATTAGTTTTAATTTCTTTAAAGAAAATTTTAATATTTAACTGATTTAACTTTGGCAAGTAAAATGTAATGTGTCCTGTAGTTACATCAAATGTATGTGCGATTTCATGAAAGATTTTAGCATACATTCTTTTTTATTTGATGTATTTTAATCAGGTTTGACTATGGTTTTATTTATAAATATAGATAGATAGATATAATATAGATAGATAGATAGATAGATAGATAGATAGATAGATAGATAGATAGATAGATAGATAGAAAAAGACAACCTAATGTTCCTCAAAATTCATGAGCCTATGTTTGTATCTTAGCTTAGCAGTTTCTAAGGAAGTCTCTATTTGTACTGGCAGGAGTTGTTAATTCTGTACGCATCTTTAAACTCATTCTCTGGAGGTTCCGCTGACTGGCGATGTGTCACTGGATTTTCCCTAAACAAATTGCATTTGAGGGCCTTCCAGGGCCAAATGAAGCCTCAGAGGGCATTTATTGGAAACACATCCAGATGGAAACAATGTGAAATAGTCCAGTCTGCCTAGTGTGTGTGTGGGGGGGGGGGTGTGTGTTTACACTGAAGTGTGAACAATTGAAGCTAGTATGGCAGTAGGATTCATGGGAATAATACACAAGAAAAAAAGTTTTTTTTCATATAATACAATAATATAATACTTTTCTGTATCCTAGCAGAAACATTTGTTGGGTTGGATTTGTTTTAATTCACTTCTTTACCCTATATGGCCCTATACCAATGTTGAACCGAAAAATATTGTATGTAAGATAAATACTTATGTTACAATATAATTACTGATGTTACAGTATTTATTTTGTAATAAAGATGTAAAAAAAAAAGAAAAAAAAGATGAAGATGATACTTTTCTACTATTATTGTAAGTAATAATGTGCTTCACTGTGATAACTTTATTTAAAAACTACAACAAATATACCTTTAAGCAAAAAGAGTAAAATAGAAATTTTGAGAAAGTCACGGAACAATAATTTTCCCCTGTTCCTTCCATCCATAAATCCACATTAATGCAAGTACCTGTATCTGCTAGTGAATTATACAATACATAGGGTTATTGATGCATTGTAAAATTTAAGTGGATTACCCTCTTGATCTTTTCCCCTACAGTGTGGTTACCTATGAATGTTGCCCTGGTTATGAAAAGGTGCTGGGAGAGAAAGGCTGTCCTGCAGGTTTGATTTTTTTGTTTTATAATTTTACCCAATGCTTTTTTCAAATAGTTTTTTCTCCTAGTACTTTACTAACTGAGATTATTCATAGCAAAATTTATGTATAATGTTTTTGGTTTCTACCAGCTCTTCCTTTGGTGAATATATACAACACCCTGGGAGTGGTTGGAGCCACAACTACTAAGATGTACTCTGACAGAGCCAAACTGAGGGAGGAAATTGAAGGACCTGGCAGTTTTACATTCTTTGCCCCAAGTAACGAAGCCTGGGCTGCTCTTCCTGTTGTGAGTTCACTACAGTACACATTTTACTGTTTTTAAAACAACTGTATACCCCAACTCGAGCCTACTTTAACCACATAATGCCCACATTATACATTTCAATTAATGCACTTATGAAGGTCTTTTGGAAGAACTGAAACTGTCACTCTTGTTTTAGGAAATTCTGGATGCCTTGGTGAGCAACGTGAACATTGAGCTCCTCAATGCATTGCATTACCACATGATTAATAAACGCTTGACTTCAGATGATCTCAAGCATGGGTCCTCCTTCTCCTCAATGTACCAGGATTTTGATGTTCATATCCAGCATTATTCCAATGGTGTAAGTGATTTCTTACAGCTATGACAGCTATGATTAAACCACAGAAAGCCTAACCGTTCATGTTTATAGTAGTGCCTCCAGTGCTATGCTGTTTACTTTATCGCCTCTTTGCCCAAGCTACTTAACATTGCACTGTGGAGTCTGTCTGTGCCAAGCTGCTTAGCCTTAAACTATTTTTATACTCATGTTTGAGTGTGAACATTTTGAATATTGTGTATATATTTGTGTGTATCATTTCCATAAAATTAGTTGTTTTTATCAATAATACTAACTACTCAATACTAACTTTAGAAGAGATAATCCACGGATATTACTATCAAAATCCTTTCTCTAGATTGTGACTGTTAACTGCGCAAGGCTGGTGAAGACTGACCAGCATGCCACTAATGGAATAGTACACGTTGTCGACAGAGTTATCACAGCTATCACCAACAATATCCAGTCTTTTCTTGACACTGAAGATGAACTCACAACACTCCAGGTATGATGTTATTTCCCAGCTAAAATTGTGTTAAGATGTTTTAATGAGATGTGTTGATAAAGCCAGGAATTGTGCATTTTTATTATGTGGGTCTCATATTTTAAGGTTCCTATTGCTTTCATGCACAGAATTCATTTATCTTTCATTTTAGAAAGCTGTTGATGATGCTGGTCTTAACTCGTTGATGGAGAATGAGGGATCCTATACACTATTTGCACCAACAAATGAAGCGTTTGAGAAGATTCCTAAAGAAATGCTCGACAGAATCATAAATGATCCAGTCTCACTTAAAGGTAAGTCTGAATATCAGTATGAACTGTATATCTGAACAGTTTGACAGGAGAATGTGATATCTCCCTGTCAGCAGTTTAAAGGCGGAAAAGGTTTTGTATAATACCTATAACAGCAGATCCCTGTGACAATATACAGTTGTTGTATATTGCATTATTAGGGCAGCATTTATTATACAATATGTATGTGTATATTTAGACAAGATTCATTAGACTAAGTTCTTATGCTCAGTGTAAGTTTGAGGGTATCTCTCTCTCCTGCCTGGATGTTCTTGGCTACCCACTGGGGAATAGCTGTGGTGATGATGCTTGTGGTGAACTTCAGTGCCCTCTGGTCTGTCGTGTCTGAGTTGGTAACCTGAGATCCTCCACATAAATAGAGAGCAACTTGAGTGTTTGGGCGGTTTTTAAGAATGTCCCCTGCTTTGTTCCAGCAGTGGTAGGTTAGTAGAGTGTCTGTGGAGGGGAGGGGAGATCCTAGGAGTCTCTGGGCAGTCCAGATAATCCTCTTAAGGGGCTTCTTCCACTTTTATGGTGCTTTTGGGCTTTCTTGATGATGACACAGGGGTTTGTCACCAAGTCTAATGCCATGTACCTGCTCCACTTCAAAAGCCTGGATAAATAGTGGCATGGAAAAGGACTGCAGTTTGTGTATTTGTATTTTTGAACACACACAAAATTCATCACTTATATACTTGGTAGTAAAAGTGGCAAAAGTGGGAAAAAAGACCCTTCGTGACCTTCTAAATCATAGCAATGTTACTTTCTACAACATTATAGTTATGTATTCTCATCTTCATTTCTTCCATTGTCTTCCTGCTCATTTTTAAACCATGGATCCATGTCCAATACCACGTGATCACTTGGACTTCCACATCGGGTTGCAAATGATGGACAGTTTATAGTCTGATTTAAGCATGTAGAGTATCCAGACTGAGACACATCTTTAAGAATCTGATTTGAATCTGATTTCAAACCACGTCTGGATGTGGTTCCGATTGGTTTTGCAGAAATCAGATTTAATAGATTTTTTGTTAGTTTTTTACTGTTCTATTGCAGTCTGATTCTAAACTGCATCCAATCTCGATATGCCAAAAAATCTGATTTGGGCTGACAGTCTGAACAAGGCCTTACTTCAAAGTTAAGTGTGTGGAGTGTGTTTGAACAGGAGGTGATTGATTATGAACAGGTGTGTCTAATTAGAATTCCAGGGATTTTGCTGGTGGAGAGTTGTGTTCAGTGTCATAATTTGCATTATCAATGTATGGAGTTTGACATTAATTCTTGGAACTGCAGTACTGATACTGCTGATACAGGGTGTGAGTCAGGTAGTGATGTGACAAAAGTAATTGGAAAAAGCAACATAATCCTAAGTTAGGATTATTTCTTTATAATTGGATTAAAAATCTTTGCAGTCTAAGTCTATGGAACTCATGGAAATGCTGAGTTTACTTCCTTGAGATGCTTTGACAAGCCTTTACTGCAGTTGCTATTTGTTTGTGGGTCTTTATGCCTTCAGTTTTGTCTTCGGTAAGTGAAGCGAATATTCAGTTAGGATGAATCTGAGCAGCAAGTGTAACAGTAAACCTCATGCCATACCACTGCGTCCAGCATGTTACAGTACATGTGGATGTTGTATGCTTTGGAACATGAGCCCTTCATTTCCTTTCCCATATTCGATTCTTCCAATAATTTTGGTACAAGTTAATCTTGTATCAGAGATAGGCAGGTTTCTTTTCTTTTTTCTTCTTCTTCTTTTAATAGCAAAGTCTAACCTAGACTTTCCGTTATTGAGTGTTACTAGTGGTTTGCATCTTGAAGAAAAGGTGTCTTGATTGTAAACTTTAATAATGATGCCTCCTCCACAGTATTGTTGATGTGAGTTTACAAGGGGGGTTTTCCATTCCAAAGAAAGAGTCCTGTTGTCATACATTTTAACTTTTATAGAAACAGCGCGATCTATGATGAAATACCATGCTGTATGTTAAATGGATAAAACATTCCTTTTGATATTGGTCCTTTGTCCACTTCTAAAAATTTATGATATCTTTTTTTTGTTTTGGTCCTTTCAGTGCCCCATCACTTTCAGCTGATGTCATTCTTTTATTTAATAAAAAAATATATTTTTGGAATAGTGCTGTGGTTTAAAATGAATAAAACACTTGGATAAGGGAGTCTCTCCAGTACAGAACTGTAAAAAAAAAAATAATAATGCAGTTCTGCACTGGAGACTCCCTGATCCAACTAGATATACCTTGAAATCAATTATATGCTCACATGTAAACCCCAAACAACTGAATTTATATTCACTGTTATGTCCCAGAATTGCTGAATCACCACATCCTGAAGAATATGCACTGTGCCGAGTCCATCGTGGCAGGGACTCCACTGGAGACGCTTCAGGGCACAGTGTTGGAGGTGGGCTGCGATGGTGAAGAGATGACCCTCAATGGCAAAAACATTGTTACATCCAAAGACAAGCTGGGCACCAACGGAGTTGTCCATTATATCAATGAGCTTCTCATCCCTGACTCAGGTACCATCACAAGTGGTCAAATTCATTCTCATCTTCACAGTATCATGTAACATTAACATTTTACTTTGTATTATAGTTAAGACCTTAAAGGAACTTGCTGAAAGTGTTCCCCAAGTTTCCACGGCTACTAAGCTTTTCACAGACGCTGGTCTAAATCCTCAGCTTTCAGGCTCAGAAGCATTTACCTTGATGGCACCTCAAAATGATGCTTTTAAAGGTGGGGTTACAGGCATTTCCTTTAATAATTACATTAATAAATCTTTTCAGCCTTACTAAATTCACATTTATTATACTTGTAAACAGGTACTTTTTCAATGACACCTGAGACGAGAAAACTGATGAGGAAGCATGTTCTGAAGGGGAAACTCTCCTCCAAGGGTCTGTACCATGGACAGGAGCTGGAAACCCTTGATGGAACTAAGCTTAGAGTATTTGTGTATCGAAATGTAAGTTATTTTAATGCAGTTTCAAGAAAACAAAAAATAAAACATACCATGATTGCTTACCATGATAAGTGTTAAAATGGGATAAAAATGTTTATATTTTATGAACTGTTAGAATAGTGCTGGGAAATAACGTTTGCTGTTTTCTTTTCCACACACGTTCAAATTCACTCGTCATCCCTCTTGACGACATGACCCATTACATAAGCATTATGGAATTCATGAGACATTGTTTTGTCTCTATGACTTTGTACAGATCGTTTGATCGTTTATCATCATCATGTGCATAATTTTAAGGATAAGATGAAAGTCCAGACAACCCAATAATTGTCACATTGGTTTCAAGTCTTTAATTTCCACTTATGTTCTTGGTACTGGTGATGCATCTCCAGCTTTTAAAGTCTCTCATTACGTCTGCGTAATGGAGTTTACAGATCACCGGAAACCTCTCCTTTGGATCACCCTAACGTTTTCCACAGCTGACTTGCACACCATAAGTCATCCAAGAGCCACAAAATCAACATCCCATGTGGATAACACAAACCACCATCAACTTACCGCTGTTCTATCCTTTGCAGAACCTCTGCATCGAGAATGCCTGTATTGCTGCCCATGACAAAAATGGCCGCCACGGCACTATGTTTATCGTGGATAAGGTTCTGGCTCCCCCCATGGGCACCATCATGGATGTTCTCAAGGCAGACAATCGTTTCAGGTAAGCAGCAGATCACAGCAAAAACCTAAATCATGCCTAAATGTGACTGAGAAGGCAATGCTAAGAAAGAAGCACATACACAAAGCCCATTATCTCATCTGTAGGACTAGTTGTGTTTTCAGCAGAACTCTTTGAAGCTCCAAACCTCCATAAATTCCCAAGCAGGAAAGAAATCCCCTGAAAAGGGGTGTAATGGTGTTAGCAGAGTTGCAGGGATGAAAGAGTACACACAGCTGTTTCCTTTCCACACACAGCACATCCATTCTGTCAGTGTCAGTCCACTCAATGCTTTATGACTTATAGTATTAGTATTATTATAAATCTAAATTTGACATCCAATTTTTACACTTCGTCTAGAAAAACCTTCTATGTCTATATTTTCAGATCCACAAGGTCTACATGTAACTTTTTTTTAATGTAAGATTTTTAAAATACTAGATAATTAAAGAGTATTTTGATGTTTCTCAATACAGTACAATATTATTCAATTATACAGTATGTCTCCAACTTCACTGGGGAAGGAGCACATATCGGTGTGGTAGTCAAATACTGACAAAACTTATTCTTTTGTATTGTGTAGAACATTTGGAGCTTTCTTTTTTTTTTTTTTTTAAGAAAAAAAAGTAAATTTGAAAATAAATATATATATATTATTCATTCCAAATGAGACAGAAATGTGGCTTAGTGGTTAACATTGTTGCTTCTCACCTTCTGGCTTAAGGGGTTTCAATTCTCACCTCTTGTTTAGTGACTTTTCCAAATTTCACATTGTGCCATACAATGGGATATCACCCCATCCAGGGTGTACCCTGCCTTGTACTCTTAGTCCTCTAGTTCTCTGGGATAAGCTCCAGGTCCTCTGTGACCTTTTGCAGGATAAGTGGTATAGACAATAAATAGATGGATAGAATTCAGCAGGAGTTGAAAGTATCTCTCTCTTTTTTTTTTTTAAACAAAATCGCAGCCTTTGTTTCAAAATGTCCAGCACATAATGTATTTGAGTGTATTTCATAAATGTGTTAAACTTGGTGGAGATTGGATTCTATCCTGTGTACTATCTTATAGCACCCTAGTTGGAAACATACAGCGGGCAGGCATAACTGAGCTGCTGAACAAGAAAGGCACCTACACCATCTTTGCCCCCACCACTGAAGCTTTCCGTGCCATGCCCGCAGCTGATGTCAACAAAATTACAAGTATCGTGTTTCCCTTTCTACTACTGGCTTACATATTTAAAGCACACAATCAGTCATTCAATTCATTTCCTTGAAAGTTCTTTCACGTGACCGTTCTTTCTCAGATTACTCATAGCTTTGTGTAATGGTCTATGCAGGAGATTCAAAAGAACTTGCCAATCTTCTGAAGTTCCACATAGGCGAGGAGTTTCTTGTCAGTGGTGGAGTGACCTCTCATACCAGAATGAAGCCTATGTCAGGAGAGACGCTTGAACTAGGCTTGGTGAGAACATAGCAACTCTGTATGAAAGTGCTAAAACGCAATCAGAAATTTGATTTTGCAAGCTTTTGTATACCTTGGTGTAAATGTATAATTGTTTTGGTGATAGTCAACTCATTTATACTATAGGTCGAGAAATTTACAAAACAGTTTTTTTTCTTCTTCTTCTTTTCCTTTCCTAGAGGAACTCCACTATGTATGTCAACAGGGTGGCAGTTGTTGATGCTGACATTATGGCTACTAATGGAGTTGTACATGCCATTAATTCAATCATAAAGCCTCTCCGTAAGATCCTGCTCTTCTTAATTACAAGCTTATTTAAACCTCGTGCAAAGTTCAAGTCTTTCTTACATTTTATGGATCTTTTGTTTGTTTTTTTTTAGCTCCTAAGACTCTGAGTGACCAAGCAGGGGACACTTTATTGAAGCGTACCTCTGCAGTGAAGGTGACTTATATTTTTGGCTAAACGCTTAAGAAAGGTAGTTAAAATTCATTTTAGATTAGCAAACCGTAACATGTTTTTTTTTTTCCACACAGGTTGGTCCACAAATTCAAAAAAATGGTAAATATTCTTCAACTAGTATTAAAGAGTATAATAAATAAATGTGATAGATTTTTAAAGCTGATTTGCAAATGACTGCCAATATTATCATATTTCAGATGATCTTTTCAGGAGGATTGTAAACAGCCGCTCGAGCAGAACGATGACCAAAGTCCAATAAACTCATTGGTTTTAAGTTAATCCCAACCTCCACTACTCTTGGAAAACTCACATGCACAATTAGTAATCTTTCTGTAAGCAATGAGGAGGTAACCAACTTCAACAACCCAGGGAAAACGAATGGGTTAAAAATCTAAGCATTTCAGAATTCTGTGTGAATACCAAAGACCATGTTGATGGTGATTAGTTACATATTTGTTTAATTGACTTGTATCTCAATTTATGTCAAATTTAGTGATCTAGTGCCAATTTTGAGAAATGCTGTTTCATTTGTTTTCTACTCTTGTTTCTGTTGTTTTTTTTAATATACATGTAGCATGTTTGCATGGTTTAAATTGGAACAAAAAATGCTATTCAGGCACAAGCAGTGCAGGTCAGGTTTACTTTCTTTATGGTGCAAAAGCTGTTCCTACGCGAAAAGTTCATTTTGAATTTACTGTACACGTGTTTGATAAAAATGCCATTTCTATATACCCACTCAGCAGCCTCCACCGCCAAAAATCTTAGAGACAAAGCGCCTCCACAAGTCCAAGCTAACCAGTGAAAAAAAAAACATTAAAAAAAATTCTCAATGAAATCTTTGGATGCTCTCAAGCCATAAAAAGCAATACTGTATGAGCTGATGAGTTGCATATTGTTAAATTCAGATTTTTGTTTTTTCAAGAGGCTGGGAAAAAACTCTTCTTCAGCCGAGTGACTCACTGTGGTGAGCATTTTGTCTGTTTAATCTTGGTAGAGCTGCTTAATTTGTGGATGAACAAATGCTTTCTGGTGATGACATCTGCCATAATTTAATAGGAATAGATACTACACGCTGTACTGTACAATTGTTGTGTGCAACCAAAGGACAGTTTTTACAAAGTTCACAATAAAAATACCATTTTTAACCAGTGTTTTGACTTAAATGATTACTTAATTATTCCAATGCTTGTAAGTGCTTTCCATTGTGCTGAAGTCATTATATAAAAATCATCATCCTTGCAGCTGGATTGAACAGAAGCCCTCGAAAATATCTGACTTCCATGGAAAGCATTGTTCATAACAGACACTCTGTAATGGAAAAAAAGGTGGGTCCAAAAATTGCTTACAAATGAACAAAGCGTAATTAAAGTAGGTTAACTGGATGCAGACACCCAAGCTTAAAAGTTCCATTAAGGAACATTCGTGAGATTTTGAACTAGCTTCATATCTTTTCTCTGATTCATTCTGGAATTTGGTGTGCCATAGTAGCCCAAGGGAGGCTATATCTAATGGAATCAGGGAATAAAACGTGTGTGCACAGTAGCTCTCTCTCAGCTGGCAGTCTTTCTTTCAGCAGGCTTTTAGTCTCAAAACCAGACAGCGGCCGGCTGTTTTGAGCTGGAAGAGAGCAGTGGACTAGTGAGAGCGTGCCAGACACACTTGCTGAAAGGTCACTGTTAAGAGATGAGCATGAGGATAGACCATCTCATGTGCTCGGCCTGCTTTCATCTTAAGGAGTGCTCTTACAACATACTATTAAATTCTATCATACTCTATTTAATGTCATCCAAGAGAATTTGCTTTGATCAAGTCCATGTTGCTTGTGAAATGTTCCATTATACAATGCAGTACTAGGAGATGATTTGTGGACAATCTGATCTAAATTAGGAAATATATAAAAAGATACAGTTTACTTCACATTAAACATTCAACTAAAACCTTTTAGTCATCGGAAAATAAATGGCTCCTCACTCTTGCACACTAGTCTATTTATGTGTGCATGTTTTGGCCTGACCCTTTATGAAATATGATTAATTATGGGATCTAGCTAAATGGGTGAAGTTATCTATAATATAAAACATATGTGGAGTTGTTAAACCTCACTGTATGTATTTGCCATATGTCAAAGCCCACATCGCTGCTGCAGGGGGATATACAGTAGGAGCAAAAGGTCACAGGAAGCATTTGTTAAACAGTGAGAACACAGCAGTAATCACAAAAAGCTATCCTTAGAAATACAAAGCTTAAAATTCATCTCATGTAAGCCATAAGTTTACTCTGAAGTGCCTGCCTTTGAAATCTCTTTTCAATATTGTTTAGCTATATATCATGGCCAGCTCTAGCCAGTTGTCTAGAAAATACAAGTTTACACTAAGCATGACTGGGCTGTGTTTAGTTTTCCTGGAAGTAAACTGTGACATAATAAAGGTGATAAACGAATACTGTCAAGCATCAAAGCGCAATCCTCTCCTTTGTGCTTACAGTCTAGGCAGCCCTGTTACAGACAGAGGCAGATGTTTTGGTATAGGGCCCGAGAACTTCTCTAGCATGCATGACCTATGCTACAGCTGTTGCCCTCTGCCCCAGCCTTTTACTGGGTGGCTACAATGGCTCCCTTATATTACACACAGAACACCCAGTGAGAATACACTCTTAAACCAGATCACCCATGTTTCCAACCCTGACACTTTCTGACCACTACAACATTCTGCTTGAGTGGAAAAGAAGCAGCGTGTTATAATAGTTGGTCTTGAAATTAGTAGATTTTGAATTGTTGTGTCTATGAAGTATACAATTCAAGGTTATTTTTTCAGTTCATTGTATAGGTCTGGGTTCGATTCCCCGGCCAGGCTCGATTCCCGGCTCTGTGTGCATGGAGTTTGCATGTTCTCCCCGTGCTTGGTGTGTTTCCTCCGGGTACTCCGGTTTCCTCCCACAGT
>JAQMYK010000002.1:21574271-21588262 GCA_030014345.1 Clarias buthupogon
AGTCTCCTGGGATAGGCTCCAGGTCCCCGCGACCCTGAATAGAGGATAAAGCGGTATAGAAGATGACTGACTGACTGTATAAATTAATAGACATATATGCACCCTAATTCTGACAAATTATGATTTGTGATTCCTTTAAATAAATAAAAAAAACAATGGTGAGAAGGAAATTTTAAGAAAAAAACATGTACAGATACAAAGTTCAGAACAATTCTTAGAGCTGAGGTAGTTAGTGTGTGTGTGGACTGAACATGGGTTCCAGTTAACAAATGATGTATTGGCAGACGTCTCCCCCTGCTGGTCACATTTAGAATATCATAACAATTATGTCTCTCATTCAAACTTTAATGGGGCTGTAATTGTCTTCTCTGGGGCGACCCTTAATATTTAGCAATGTAGAACTTTTAAAAAGAGCATTTTATACGGTAAGCTTTGAGTCATTAGTCATTTAGAGCACCTTTGTGGAAACCTTACAAACTATCACATTATGACAAATTGTGACTAATAAACAGGATTCTTGTACAGGTCTGGAAAGTGTGTAAAATATGGAATGTTTGAGGCATGAGCCTCTTATTTTCTGCACATAGCCTCAGAACATATCTAAGTACATTAATACGTTGATATAGTTTTAAGATATATTACAAGAAAAACACATTGTGTGAGAGAGACTGTGTGTGTGTGTGTGTGTGAGAGAAAGAGAGTCCACAGATTAATAGATTTCAAAATTGAACTCTAGTCTGACACCACAGCAGTCAGATAACAACAGATATCACCAGTCAGTACTTATCATTGCCTCTAAATTCTGGCTAAATATAAATCAATCAATCAATGAAAGTGAACAGCAAGTTCGTGTGAGAGAGAGAGAGAGAGAGAGAGAGAGAGAGAGAGTGTGTGTGTGTGAGAGAGAGAGAGAGAGAGAGAGAGCAGTCCGGAACTCCTCGCCATTGGTTGTCTGCTTGTTGAGTTTTCAAAGCCAGACAGAGTGGAGCCAAAGCCCGTGACGTCACACAGCTGCAGAACACCTCACACAGTCAATTGGAAAGAGTGCAGCAGAAAACGTGTTCTTCCGCCAGGCTGCTCTCGACTATACTATTGTTGTACCTACATGCAGCGTGGACTGTCAATCTCACACAATTATTCTAAAGCATGTACATTATTAAAATGACTCTAAATAAACAACTTACACAGCAAGACGAAGTTTGATCTCATAGTTATGAAGCCAAGTGAACCATAGCAACACATTAACTGTATTAAATGTTAAACTAATCCCATTCCTTGCTTTATATATAATCTAGAACAGGGAATGAGAATGCAACTCGGTCACCACACACCAGTGCTGAAAAAACTTGCACCCAATCAGAGCTCAAAACACATACACAGAGCTCACATGCACACACATGCACAAACACTCACTTCCAGACCAAGAGTGTATTGAAAACATTCTTTTCAAACAGCCTCCCTAATGCACATCACTACTAGTGAGGTAAATAATCTACTTTTATATAGACATTCTGATGCAAGTGTGATACAAGAAATGCTGTAACATGAAATCCTCAAAGATAATTAGATGAAAGATTTTGTTACATAAAAACATACTGTAAAGTATTAAAATACGGTACAGATACTTCTTAGTTTCTTAACTAGCCATCCCAACTTCCCAACAGTGTGTGACTGATAGTAATTCTAGTTAGTAACTTAGTGAACCAGTGTAAGGATATATTTAATGACTGAAACTCCAAAGCAAGCCGGCATGGTGGCATGGTGGTATAGTGGTTTGCAAGGGGTCTGGGTTCGATTCGTGTCTCAGGTCTGTGTGCATGGAACGTGCAGTTTCCCCCATGGGTTTCATCCGAGTGCTCTGGTTTACTTCCACAGTCCAGAGTTCTGCAGATTAGGCGTTTCCAACTTGCCTGTAGTGTGTGAATGAGTGTGTGAGTGAGTGTATGTGTGTGCCCTGTGATGGATTGGCACCCTGTCCAGTGTGTACCCTGCCTCATTCCCTAAGTCTCCTACGATAGGCTCTAGGCCCCCATAACCCTGAATACAGGATAAAGCGGCATAGACGATGTGTGAGTGAGTGAGTGAGTGAGGTTGTGTGTGCCATGTGATGGATTGGCACCCTATCCAGGGTGTACCACTCTTGTGCATTACGTCTCCTGGGATAGGCTCCAGGCCCCTGTGACACAGTACAGGATAAGGGGTATAAAAAAAACCCTTCTAGTTAGTAGTTAGATATATTTTATATCATGAATGTCTAAATATAAATATTAAATGGCTATTAAGCTATTAAAAGATAAGAAATTAGACAATATTAACTTTTGGAGTGTCCTTCATTTACATCAGTTGTTACAGGTTGTACAGTCTTCTTTGCTTTAACGCCTCAGTTTTAACTTGGCCTCATAAATCAAGATTAGTCCACTTGGCTCAGACTGTGCTTCACTGATTAGTTTTTTTTATATGATTACTTTTGTTTATATTGTAGTTGTGAAACGTCTCTTTTCTTGGAACCCATAACAAATGAATTGATGAGTAGCAGAGGCTGACTGTCATATAGGCGGAGGGATACGGCCTGCAGTGATGCGGCTCCAGTCTCTTTGACGCCAGGAGAGGAGCAAGCGGGGAACGAGTGAAAAAAGGGGAAAGAAAAATCCTACTTCATGTTGGTGCCTGAAAACAGAGGAAAAGGTCGAGGGACTCTGATATTAATCAAAGGTACGTGGGTTTACATTCATTCAGTAAGATAAAATTTGTTTTTGGTCATTGTGGACATTTTGTTTAAAGTTGAAGTTAGATAATTCTGGTGTTTTCCACAGGGGGTGGAGTGAATTGAAGAAAAAAAAAGTTTTCCCTGGATAGCTTTGCTAATTTTTCTTGCTAGCTAACTTAATGTATAGCTCCGAGGCAAGGCAAACGATAAATGTAAAAAAAAAAAAAAAGTTAAAGAAGCTGTTTTCTTTAGTACACTGTGTGTTTGGAAAATTACGTACATGGTATCAAAATACTAGGTGAGGGGACAGCGCGTTTACCGGGTTAGTTAGCTAACTAGCAGTAACTTTTGAGACAACGAACTCTGGTAGCTTGTTCACTCGCATTAGCTTAGCGACATAGCATTACTGGTATTAGTAACTCGTCCTGCTCAGCATTGAGACACAACGGTCTATAGTGCCTATAAGCATGCTTTATTTTAATAATGTAAATAGCGTGGGCTGTGCGACGTGCTGTAGGAAAATCCAGCGGCTGTGCGGTTTGGCGGCGGCGCTAACACCAGTTGAAGACAGTTAGCTGCGGCTTCGTGTCGTGTCGTGGCGTGTCTGCTCCTGGCCCCGACGGTTTGATGGACCGCTTTAGCTTGTTGTTTTCACTAAAAATGTTTCAGTCAGGATTTCAGTTGTGAGTGAAATTTATCTATAAGTATACACGCTCAAAAAAAACAGTTTCTCTCATACGACACGACCAACCGTCGTTTTCTTTTCATTCTTCTTCTTTTTTAAAAATTTATTTATTAAAGAACCCAAAGTGAAAAATTTCTTCACTGAAAATTGTGTTTCTGGTTGAAATTCTGTTTTGTTTTTTGCTGAATCTCCGCCATCTCGTAGTCATGTTCTGTGTTTTACTTATAAAAGTCTTAGTTACTGATTGATTCAGACTGATTTGCATCTACAGCTGTTAACCGTCTCGACAACGTGTGTATAAGGATTGAGGAGTGTTACTGATGGAAACCTTTAAAGAGAGAACGTGAAGGTAACCTGAAGTTTGGTCATGATTTACTAGTGTCCTGTCATTTTATATTAGCAGATATCTTTAGGGTCACATTAAACACTCAAAGGTTAATTACTAGCAAAAGCAAGCAAAGTGCACTGATCATGATGATTCATGATGGGTAAAAGAGGTTTGGCTGAGATGCAATTCTTTCAGCAGGTGGTAGACAAGCTTTCACCATATCGGATATGTGTCATTAGCTTTAGGTACGATGCAATGTGTAGGTTTGTGAACATCTATGTTTTACTAACATGTTTTTTGTTTTTGTTACCATGTAGTGATTTGTAACTGTTTGAGTTTGTTCCTCAAAGCTACAAGTTCATACACTGCCTTAACGCAAGCTTTTGCAAACAAAGATTAATGTCTGTGTGGAAAGTATTTCATTTTCTCTTTTGTCATTCACTAGTTACAATGATGTACACATTAATCAGACATAACATTATGACCACTGAAAGATGAAGAGAATAACGATGATTTTCATAAAAATGGCACCTGAAACTGAGCGGAACTTATTAGGCAGTAGGGATGGGACTCACAGGGGACCACCTGATATGATATGATATGATACTGGGGTGCTGGTTTGATTTGGGTTGTAATTCTGTAAGTATTATTAGAGAGAGAGAGAGAGACAGACAGTTTTATTTATTTATTTATTTTGAACAAACTTAGCAAATCACAAATCGTTTGCTCGATTCCACACAGGATGCTGAACATGGCACATTGCAGTTTTGTTCACAGTGTTGTGTAGCTGCAGACCAGTCAGGGTGCACATGCTGACCCAATTTACTATCTGTGGGATGTACTGGAAAAACAATTCTGATCCATTGAGACCCTACCTCACAACTTAAGGACTTAAAGGATCTGCTACTGACTGCTTGTTGCCAGATATCATGGCATACCTTTAGGGATTTAATGGAATCCATGTCTTAATGGTTTACAGCTGGCAGGTGGGTTGGGTGGGAAGGTGAGTAATTTCAGGTGACCAAATAGGGAAGAATGATGGGGGGGATTCCGGTCTGACATTACCTGCACTTATATGGTCCTTTATAATCGACTAATCGTCAGAATAATAGCCCAATTAGAATGAAAATGCATCATGTAACTGCCTCAATTAGAACAGTCTGGCTCAATCAGTATGAACGTTCAGAATGAGAGCGGTGGTGTAAACCTTTAAAACTCCAATTGGAGCTTAAAAATTAGCTATGTTGTAGCTTGAAATAATTGCTTCTCTCTTCTTGGAATAGTTGCCCCATGTTTTGGTAACATTAGGTGGTTTGATGAGTTTCTGGGAAGGAAATCTCAGTGAGAACAACACTCTTCCACTTCTCTTTGCTGTAGAACTTCATTCTCTGGCTCCTGGGCATTGGCAGAGGAAGGAACACTGAATGGCTGGCTTGAAGTTCACACACGACAAAGATTTAACCAATCATAACGAGACTGGTTACATGAATTCAGTAAATAATGTAGAAGGTTTGCCGTATTGTTTATATTTTAGTCTGAAAACGTGAAGGCGTGTAAAGGTGTACGTTGTGTCCGATCAGCATCCATGTACACAGTTAAGTTGCAATCTTTAATCAGAATAATTACAGTCACGTTGAAGATTGTTAATTTAAATAGTTGTAGAGCAGCTTATGCAGTGGATTAAATTGTTTCTCCTCATCAAATACTTTGGTCATTGTCAGGTAGTACATAAGATTCACATTATTGTTAGAATACAATGCAGAGATGAATTTTATATAGTATACAGGTGCGTTTGGCACAATCTTTACTTTCTGACTGAAATTTGCATCCAGACCCATTAATTGTGGCAAGAAATTGGGAAGATCAGTCAGCTACTTGATTGACTGTACCGCAACAGCCTGGCGCTGATTTTAGTCAGTCACCTTTAGCTTTGATTACAGTACACAATGTGATGTCCAGTTCATGTGTAAATTGATTACTCATGTTCCCAGAACCATTCTTTCAGTTTTAGTCCTTAAATGAACATGGCCATGTTTTTTTTGCTGTTGATCTATATATATTTTTTCACCATGCAACATCACCAAGCATTTAAGTAATCTCCATTCATGATTTTTTATTTGTATTTTTTCTGCCATATTTCTTATGACGGTTCAGCACCATCCTTCCATGCTCTTTCCAGATCTTCTTAGTTGTTTTCTTTGCTTAGGAGCAACCCAATAATTTAATCCTTCTGGAATGTTTTTTTTTTTGGTTAGGCAGTGTATATATAATATATAGAAATGCATATATAAAAAGTTCAGGCAGGGACAAAATACAGTAAGACTTTTGTGGATGGCTCTGTTTCTCCTTCAGTCAAAACAGTAGGAGGACTGAAATCATTGTGTTGTGGGGGGAAAAAAGGCACAACCCCCATTTGTGTGGATGATGCAAGTCTCTAAGGACAGAGGTGCTGTATAGTATCAAAAGGATTAAAACAAGACCAGCCAAACCAAATACATCGTTGTCTTAGATGCGTTATATGTGACATTTTACATTTAAATACAAGCTGTATTTTATTATTCAGTTATTCTATTAATGTAAAGGCAGAGTACTTGGGAACAAGTCGCACAGTTTTTGTTTAAATTAAGGCTAGAGAATTTTTTTGTTTGTTTGTTCAAGTATAGCCCAAATAGTCAGTCTGCTTAATTTTTAGATAATGATCCTGTTTCAGAGTGTTCAGAAGCAAGCTTTTTTCCAGGCTCATTAAGGTTTCAGTAGGGCCTGCACAAGCGGATGAGGTTTAGCAGGATGAGTGCTTGCCTTGTGATGACTGGGGGAAAATCAATAGAGGTAAATGCATTCAATTAATGTGCATTTAGAAGATGCATCAACAAACCTATAGAACTCTTGCAGCTTGCAATAAGCGTGTCTTTAGACTGTAGACTTTTTTCTTTTTTTGTTTTTTTTCTTTTTAGCTATGCACATTTCTACATTGCTGAATAATTTAATCAAAATGGCAACTCATCATGTAAAAGTAATCTTAAGCATATGAGGCAAGGAACCACGCCAATGAAAGTTTCAGCTATGAGTATTTTGTTAATTCAGTAAATGGCACAACTTGTACCTTTTTTAAACTAATTTTTATTTTAATTTATCCAGAAAGCAATTCTCAATTCAGTTAAATGTTATTCACATAGTCCTTTCAATTATGCAGATTGTTGTAAAGCAGCTTTACAGAAAAAACATTTTGGACGTAAACTGAATGTATGCGCTTATAATTTGTGGAGACTGATAAGTGTACACTGACTGTATCATCGGAGCATGGCAATTCACATCTAAGATATTTGAGACTCTGGAGCCTGACTTACTACAGGTTTAAGAATATTGCAAGATATGTTAGCAAACTGCTTATTCCGTTATAACATGACAATCAGTTAAGTTGAGGTAATTAATTTTAAGATGGGTCATAAAATGATATAGTATGTAGGACTTGAGCCTTTATTTTGCCACTTATTTCTCCCTTTCTTTGGTCCTCTGCCTGTTCGCAGCCATACATCAGCTTTTTCTGGACATGAGTTAACATAAATCTAACAAATCATAGCTTATTAAATTTATAACAGGTGAGTCGAATTCAACATTACACATGCACCTTCCAAAACAAGTCAGTCAGCTGTACCTGTTCGAACTCCTGCTCAGTTCTCATTAATGGGACATGTAACACACTTCAAAGTTAACGGAAATTTAATAAATCAGCATGTTGCTTAACACTCTTCGAGGAGAGTGCTATCTGCCTTCATCCATGTATTCACAGAGCCAGATGATCCACTAGCATCTCTGTAACTGACAGGGAGAGTAGTGTATGCTGTCTCACCCACCCTAGACCTCCAGGATTGGTTGTGGGATGGTTGTAGCCATGTTGGCATTTGAACTCAATTTCCTGATGGTCAGGTTAAAAGCTTTCCTTTGTCTTGTCTTTGGAACATTTTTGTTACGTCTGCAGTAGTGCAAAAGGGACAGTTTGCGGACCGGTTTTACCCAGTATGCACCGAAGAGGCGTTTTACTGTTGCCTAATAGCAAACTACATAAGTTGAGAAATAAGTGTTTGCTTGTGGAGTGTCCGTGTCATGATTACTGCTCCAGTGTCCTCACAGATTCTCTGAATAGTAACAGTTTGTTCGATGGGTTGGGGCTGATGTTTGGCAGCAGAAGAGGAGGTCAAGGGGAAGGGATGTGGCTATAGGAAGTGGCTCGCAGTGGCCCGATATCCTTTTTGTCCTGATTTTGCTCTCAACATTTCCAGCAGCTGTGTTCTGTCTGTCCTGCTGACTTGCTTGGAGAGCTCCCTGGGTGGGGCACGCCAGCTTGTTGCTTACACAATGGCGCTCTGTTAGAGTGCACCACAGTACATTGCAAGTGAAGACTTCGCAGACAACACTTTTCAAATAGGATGGGACTTGTTGATGTCTTGTAATCTATGTTCTACAATAGCATATCTCGATAGAAAGACAAAAAGGAGTAACAATAAAATTAATCTGTAGCAAATGGTGCAACCAGTGTTTTATTATTTTTTTTTAATAAAGAATATTTAAAGAAGGATGCTAATTATTTACACTATTAGCCACAGATGTTCGCCAAGTTGGCCAAGATAGATATTCACCAAGTAGGGTTCGCCAAGTTGCATCATTATTGTTTTTGTGTAACTTGGCAAATACTTTTTTTTGTGTGTGTCATGAAATACTGTAGAAATGGAGAGGACAACTTGTATATTCTTATCACAAGTTTCTTCCCCAGGGTTTAGGGTGTTGTCAAATCAACATGGCAGCGCACATGACATCACAATACAGTGAAATCTTTTACCTTTATACAAGTTCTTCTGTATATTCTTCTATATTTTGCCTTTAGGGTCATCTGAAATCAGTAGTCGGTCAGAATCGACCCAGAACAGTCATTTCACCAGAGGAAATAATCTCTGAATGTAATATCATTTATACGTTAAGAGATGTTCAGCATTCTTGTATTCAGTGTATTCACAAATGCAGAGAAGTCAAGTGCTTATACTTTTAAGTAGATTTTTATTTGTAAATCCAGGCTTTTGCCCACCCTTTATAAAAATATTAGCATTAGATTAATTGACATGCAGGCAAAAAAACAAAAACTTATTTATTTAGTAAGCTGTCTAGCGTTGTTGCTTCTTTCAGACTTGTCACACTTCACCAATTCCATATATTAAGTGATATTTACACCCTGCTTTGCTATGGGCTTATTTAAATAAATAAATAAATCTAAGGTCGCAGTGTAAGGGAGAAGCACAAACAGAAGAAGGCCTTTATTTTTCTGTATGCATGTTGGTGGTGTGTGTATTTAAACACACACACACACACACACACACACACACACACACACACAGTCTATATAGAATGTATGTTTTTGCTTGTAATGTTAATGGATCAGCTTTGGGATTCATGGCTTTTGATGTGTTTATGTACAAGCAATTTTTATACATGATGTTTTTATTGTGATTGCTGCAGAGAGGCTGAATTCTCTGTATCTCTTGAGGAGAAACCAAAACTGATGGAGACTCAATTTAGAAGCAATTAAAATATTAGCTTTGGTAGTACTGGGGGTTGGTGGGGGGTTAGCAGTGTAGCTATATTCTTGGACATATTGAACAGTGTTGCACAGAGGTGTTTTTAAAATGTCAACTGGTATATGTGAATTTGGACTTGTGGGTAAAAATGTAATTTATTTGTCTTGCAGGTGCTGAACTGTAAATTTGTCCTTTCCTTGGGTGTATCCAGGCTTTAGCATGGATTAGACCAGCTGCGTTCTTTTTTTCAAGCTGCAGTTCATCACTGGTTTAAGAGAAGTTTCAATTATTGGTTATTTCCCCACTTACATTTGCCCCTCGCATCAGTTCCCAAGTGGTTGTGACCTTACAGCAACACCCCCCACCCCACCCCCACCAGCGCAGGCCTTCCTGATCACCAGCAGCTGCGTCCTGCCTCCGTTTCCTGTCCTTGGCCAAGCAAGGCTAAAGTCTTCCATTCCCTAAATACCCTCCCTACTGCATAGACACGAAAACAGGCATCCTCCTGGACTGGTGCAGCCCACCTAGCAGTCCAGCTCCCTCTTCCTGGTGCAGCGTGGCGTGATGACCTCCATGTCCAGCCTGTTTTCGTTCACCAGCCCAGCGGTGAAGCGCCTGCTGGGTTGGAAGCAGGGAGATGAAGAGGAGAAGTGGGCTGAGAAGGCTGTGGATGCACTGGTGAAGAAGCTGAAGAAAAAAAAGGGAGCCATGGAAGACCTGGAGAAGGCTTTAAGCAGTCCTGGGCAGCCGAGCAAGTGTGTGACCATCCCTCGTTCACTGGATGGCCGTCTGCAGGTGTCCCACAGGAAGGGTCTTCCGCACGTTATCTACTGCCGCGTGTGGCGCTGGCCCGACCTGCAGTCACACCATGAGCTCAAGCCACTCGAGGTGTGTGAATACCCGTTTGGCTCCAAACAGAAGGAAGTTTGCATCAACCCTTATCACTACAAGAGGGTCGAAAGTCCTGGTAAGCTAATGCCAATTCACATGCTCAATCTAGGAGATAGAAACTGTCAAAAACGGACTGCTCTTGTGCTCTGTGCCAAAGCTATATTACTTGTAACAAACTGTGCTGTAGGCTGATAGAGATTTTGTTTTTTTTCTTTTACATTTTTTAAGCTTCTCAAGGCCTCCTCATGTAACATTTTTTTGCAGTGCTCTGAAAAAGCTGTGTGCATGGATTGTTGTAGTGAACTTTTTCAAGCGAAAAATATCACATTATTCAGAAAAGATAGAAGGGGGGAAAAAAGTTAAAGCTGCAAAACTGATCCATGTTTGTTTCAGGTGTTACTGAGTGTGTATACAACTGTGTAGTCAGTGCCAAATACTTACTATAATTAAAGAATTATTATTATTATTTTTTTTATATATAAAATGTTTTCATTTTTTTTCTGTTCAGTGCTTCCACCTGTGTTGGTGCCTAGACACAGTGAGTTCAACCCCCAGCACAGCCTTTTGGTGCAGTTTCGCAATCTCAGTCACAACGAGCCACACATGCCTGTAAACGCCACCTATCCTGAGTCTTTCCAGCAGCACAGTGGTGGAACATCCTTCCCCATCTCTCCAAATTCACCTTATCCACCTTCTCCTGCCAGCAGTGGTACATACCCCAACTCTCCTGCCAGCTCAGGTCCATCCAGCCCATTCCAGCTCCCAGGTATTTCAAAAGTCCTTTGATTTGTTTGTCTTGCTGATTTTTAACTAAATGTTTTTTTTTTTTTTTTGTCTTTGACAGATTTTAAGATTTAAGATTTTACACTGCATGATTTGGGGGGGAAAAAGTCTCCATTGAGACTTTCAAAAAGCTCATTCTTAAGATCCGTTGATCTGATGATAAGCTGTAAACAATCCGATTTTTCAACCTTAACTGATGCAGTGAGTAGCTTCTCATTTTTAAGCTACCATCTCAGAAGATGTAGTGTGGTCATGGAAAAGTCGTTACTGTCTTTTTAAAGGGTCAAATTATTGGCCTGCATCGAGGGAATAAAACAAATAAGGAGATTTGAAAATACTGGAATTTTGTTGGACTGTCCAATGGCTCAAAATTGTGAAACAGTGCGAGCATGAGGAATAATTTTTACATGAAAATGACCATACGATCCTGATCATATCCTAATTCTAAGACCTTGAAATATGCTGGAGAAGACTCTAGAGAGTGCATTGATTCTCCTGTCATCAAAACATTTTCCCATATATTAATCCAACTCTGAAAGGAAATAAATGGTGTGATTCACAAGGTGTGTGACTTCTACTCTAGGCAGTGTAGAATTGTTAGTATTTTTAGGAAGAAAAAGCTTGTACTGTAACATCAGGTACAGTGAACTTTAAAAAAAATATATATATATAATATATATATATTTTAGCATATCCAAGCTTGTTTGGAGGTTGGGATCAGAGCACAGGGTTTGCCACGATACAGTCCCTTTGGAGCACAGCGGATTAAAGCCCTTGTTCAACGGCCTGACAATAGCTTGACCACTGAGCCACGCTGCCCCTTTGATATAGGACCGGTATCGGCAGAACACACAACTGTGTGTATTATGAACAAATGAAATGCCAGCAAAGCAGAGGAACAAAAAGCTCAATGAAACATAACAAATGTGGTGCACGTGTCTGTTTTCTGTACTGGCTTTGAGGGATTTGTTGATGCCTGCATTCATATACAGGGTGTGAGCACTCGGGCATATGGTGCATTTAATATTTTACAAGGCTCAAAGAACGGAGCTAAAGCTGTTTTTATGCATTTGAATTGCATGTTTATATAATAAGCTGTTTGCAGAAGTCATTAGGCTATGTTTCCTGACAATTTATGGTTAATGCCATGATGTAAGGAGTGATTGAACTGACCTAATGGCCTAAGAGCTGCAACTCTGTGCAGGTTTTTTTTTTTATTGCAGGCACTTTTGATTTTGACAAAAAAGGGAATAATTTAGTAATATTTAATTTAATAATGTAATTTAATAATGTAATATTTACACTAAATTTATCCTCTCCTTTCAGTGGGCTTTCAAAGGATTTTATCTTGCCATTTTATGATGCTTTTTCTTTTGCTATACTGTATAACCTAATTTCTTTAAAAAAATAAAAAATAAAAAAAAACGCACACCCAGCATGTTTTTGTAATCAGCATGAATTATTAAAGCTAAACAGTCCATTCCTGTAATAGTTACTGCACTGATTCAGATTTTTATTCTTTGTGTTTGCGGTCAGTATAGCTGCCCCATAGTTGTGGATACTTGGTTACACTACTTTTGAGATGAGGTTACAATTTGATTGCCCATCAACATCCGGTGAAAGCCACAGAAAATGCTTTCTTCTCAACTAATATTTCCTTCCCTGTTTACATCAAATCAACACAGCCACTCCCTTTGTAAACAGTTTAAAGTACCACTTCTCTACATTTAAATCGGTTTTAGATCAGTCAGCCCTGGGCATTAGAACGAAAATGATGTATATATTGTGATAGACACTATCTCAAGAATGATTAAAAAAAAATGTCTGATAAGATGGCAGATTAAAAGCAGTGCATTAGGAGACCACTGATGTCTCAATTCGGGGGCTGCATGGGGGACAGGAAATTTGTGAGACTTCTGAGACTTCTTTCTCAAGTGATTTAATAAAACCTTATTATTTTGCTGCTGTGAAATGGGAAAAAAAAAAAAAAAACTTGTAATGGCCCATTACAAATTATCAATGATTATCAACATCTTCTCATGTGGCAAGTAATTTTATAAAAATTCTCACCCAGATACAGTACTCGATCAAATCTACAGCACTAATTATATTACTCCCTATTTTGTAGATGCTGTGGGCACACTATAATGTCGTCATTTATTTACATATTTACCTAATGGGTGTACGATTTTGGGCTTTGAAGCATCTTTTTAAGTTATTCCACCTTTAAATTAATACATCATGTCCTCAGAATTAGTAGACTAATCTTATCTCTCTATTTAAATACATCAGTAGTGTAATTAATTCAAACAAGGTTTTTGGTTGAAAGCAATATTTATTTCATGAATATTATACAAGGTTTAAATTACTAATCTTCTGCATGTCAGTTTCGACATGTTAAATTGTCTTGACTATGTCCAATATGCAGGATTTTGGGGTGGCATTTTCAAGTGAAAATCTCAATTACTCACTCAGAGACTCTAGCATGCTCGCTGTGCTTGCCTGGGTTGCCAGATTGCATTGACAAAATCCTGCTTAGACCTGAAAACCTGACTATTTGGTTGAATATACACGTTTTGTTTTACTAAAATCTAAAGTTTTTTTTTCCTCCACACCAATGTTAAACACTTAAAAGTAGTCTGATTAATATTATTTTTTAAATTTGGTTTCAAAATCAGGAGCTTTTTTTCCCTCTTACTTACCTATATTAAATGAGGGGCAAAAACCATCCACTCCAAACATTTTTAAATATTGCACCTAAATTTAACAACTGATGGAGGGCAAATTATGGCTGTCAGCTTTGTAACTAGCTAATTAGCATGCAAATGCTATGTACATACAATTTAATTGGCCTCTTGTTATAAGAATATGAAACTTTTTTGATTTCTAAAAAAAAAAATTATATACATATATATATATATAATATATTAGGGCCGGGACTCGATTAAAAAATTTAATCTAATTAATTAGAGGCTTTGTAATTAATTAATCGAAATTAATCGCATTTAAATCGCATATAAATATTTGACC
>JAQMYK010000002.1:21588362-21608375 GCA_030014345.1 Clarias buthupogon
GTGATATATATCGTTATCGAGGTAGAAAATTGCTTCTACCGTGATAGAAGATTTTGGTTATATCGCCCACCCCTATATATATAAAATTCAACTCAGCTGACACAAAGCAGAGTTGAAATTTTTATATATATTTATATATATATTGAATTAGTTGCACATTAGATTTAGGAGAGTCCTGATAACTGTATGCTGCATTGTAACATTTGAAACAGCTGTTTATTTTATGTGCTGTTTTCTTGAGTACTAAGGAATGGAACTAGATATCCTTGTAGAAAGTGTGATGACTGAAGGATTGGTTTAAAATGGGCATTTCATGTTGAGGACTAGTGAAATCAGACACTAAAAGCTGTCCGTTAGATGAAGGAGGGAGAGAGCTTTCAGTGCAGATCCATTGGACCATTGACTCGAGGGTATTGGCTCTCGACTTCTAACAGCTCTCATTTTGGTGTCTTTATTTTCCCCAGCTGACACCCCTCCCCCTGCCTACATGCCTCCGGAGGAGTCAATGGGACAGGATGGATCTAATCCCATGGAAACTGGCAGCAGCATGGTGCCAAGAGGAGGTAAGGATGCCAGAGCAAATGAGATAAATGTAGTCCAAGTTCCCACAATCAGTATGTCTTTTGTACTCCAATGATTTTTATTTATTTTTTTGTAGCATGAATTGATTTTGTTTATAGTCCATTAATGTTATTGTTTAGACGGTTGTTTTACTTTCAGTAATATGAATCATTCTTGCTTTTAATATCTTCTTTCAGATGTTCAGCCTGTAGAGTATGAAGAGCCAAGTCATTGGTGCTCTATTGTGTACTATGAGCTAAATAACCGTGTTGGCGAGGCTTACCACGCCTCCTCTACTAGTGTGCTGGTGGATGGCTTCACTGATCCGTCCAACAACAAAAATCGCTTTTGCCTGGGCCTTCTGTCCAATGTCAACCGCAACTCCACGATTGAGAACACTCGCCGCCATATTGGCAAAGGTACACACTAAAAAGTGTTACTATGTAACAGTGTTATGTTCATGATCTGCTTGTGCTAAGCTTTAAATGAACTATCACTAAATTGCGGAGGACCGTCCTATCTGGACCCTGGTGCTTTATTGATAAAGGACAATACTGAATGTACCAATAATCTAGTGCTTTCATAATTTCGAGCCAATCAGTGCAGTAGTTTACCATGTACAGATGGAGTGTGCCGAAGAAACAGAATCGAAAGTGAGACACAAGCACAGTTTACTCCAAAAAGGACCGCTCAATACATGTTTGTTCTTCCTGCAGGAAGTTTAAAGCCAGTTTGTCTTATGTTCTGAAACCATGAAAATAATAAAAAGCACTAATGTGAAGCAAGACTAAAGACAAAACATGGGTCGTTGGGGTAAACGTGTCCGCAGCAGGCCGTGGTGATGCCAATGTAAATGCAAATAAGCATGATTAAAGATCGTTGGAAAACAAGGAAATATACAAGGCCATCAAACTGTCCACATGTTTAAGGTCATTACTGAAAATTGACAATGAATATTACGGAATTTTTGTGGAAATTTAAAATTGCTTACTTTTTAATGGACTTAAAATGAATCCTAGCCTAAAATTCGGATATCAGCTCGAAGAGAGTTTTAGTGACTGAACCTTATTAAATTTGAATTCACTGCCCCTATGAAAATTGTTTATTTTTCTTAATCTCTTAACTTTTCTAGCTCACATTTTGTCTCCTCTTGAATTTTAGGTGTTCACCTGTATTATGTTGGAGGAGAGGTGTACGCCGAGTGTTTGAGTGACACCAGCATTTTCGTGCAGAGCAGGAACTGCAACTTCCACCACGGGTTCCACCCCACTACTGTCTGCAAGATCCCCAGCGGCTGCAGTCTCAAGATCTTCAACAATCAGGAGTTTGCTCAGCTGCTTGCCCAGTCCGTCAACCACGGCTTTGAGGCTGTCTACGAGCTCACGAAAATGTGCACTATTCGCATGAGTTTTGTTAAGGTATTTGTCTTTGTTCATGGAGTGCATGCTGATGTTGAATGTTCAATTCATTTCAGTCTCTGTATATTTTAAACAAAAATTTTATACTGTTGCTGTCCTCAGGGTTGGGGGGCTGAATATCATCGACAGGATGTGACTAGCACCCCCTGCTGGATAGAAGTGCATCTGCATGGTCCTCTTCAGTGGCTGGACAAAGTACTAACACAAATGGGTTCACCAGTGAACCCCATCTCCTCAGTTTCCTAATGATGGGCCCTCCATGGGCTAGGAGGATATTTTTACCTGATTTTTTTTTTTTTTTTTTAATATAATAATTTTTCTCCAATTTTGAAAGAAATGGAGGTCATAAGGGCTGAACTGTTTACACTGTCTGAAAAATGGTCATGAAACTCTGAAGCAGTCAGGACGATGAGGAACAAACTGAGGCACATTTAGCAGAGAAATTTTAGGCGGTGGCATACCTTGGACTAACTACAGTTGCCTTTGTGTCTGTTTTTAAAATGATGGTTCTGTTTTTTTTTTGTTTTTTTTTCCTTTTCTTTTCTTCTCTCTCTCTACCTGTAGATAATCTAGTAGATGAATAAAACTTAAACAATTTCACATATCTTTACTTCATCTTACACCAGTGAAAGTGGCAATATTTTGATTCTCTAAGAATCTTTGTACTTTCTATGTTGTCTATTCCCAGTTACTCTCAAGTAAGACATAGTCTCTCTTATGTTTACTATTAGACTCTGCTCACTATGGTTTTTCTTTTTTATAGCTTTCATTTGCCGTAAGGCAAATCAAAAAGTTACTGCTTTTAAATAAAGTCTATTTGATGAAATTTTGGTGCATTCTTTTAGTGGATATGATGTTGGCAAGGTGTTTAACAAATGAGCATTTTCAGTTTTTACTGTTGACTACTTGGGTGGTAACTAAAGGTTAAGTAGCACTTTTTCTTTTTTTCCTTTTGGTCTACTTCACCAACCATCTATTGTATTCATGAAATTCAACCTGGGTTCAGATAAAAGTAGCCATAAAATAGTCATTCTATTGTGCTTATCAAATGAATATAATCCTGATGACTCTAACCCAGGAGTGCAACATAACCTGTCATTTGGTGCCCTCCACTGGTGACCATTGCAAGGTTGCGGCATAAACAAGCAAATCTTTTAGTTCCTGTTCTTTAATTATTTGCCTGGAAATAAAACCTAGACCTTGCCACTTAGTGATGCAAACTATGTTCTGAGATTTGGTTTCTAGAAATGTTTTTTAATTGAGGTTTTTTTTTTTTTTTAATGAGATTTTATTGCTTGCTCTGTTTTACTGCTTGTTTGTAAAGCTGCTTTACAGTGCTGCAGGTTTGATTTGCTGTCTTCTTTAAATGCTAAGATTTTATATTGTGAAAACATTTATAGTAAGTATTGTTTCATAGTGTAGCCTGTTATGTTTAAAATGAGTGTGAATGCAAGACTGGGCATCTCCATAAAGCTTATGAGTAGACACAAGCATAAAGTGCCCTAAAATATCATGGAAGGTGGCTGAATTGAATTTGAACATCACAGTAGGCTTGAAAAAACTTACCTATCCACTGTTACTCCAGGCTCTCGAACCTCAATTTCCAAATTTGCTAAATTTACTTTCATCTGAAAAGAGGACTTTGAGCTTGGTCTTTTTCTCCTTAGCCCAGCTCTTCTTTCCTTGATGCACCAATCATTCTAGAACAGGTTAAATCTGGACTCATCATACCATGTTACCTTTTTCCAGTCCTCCACTGTTCTTTCTTTATGCTCCCTAGAAAAAAAAACTTTACAGAAAAAATTAAGATTTCAAAAGGTTGATTGTGGAAACCCAAAAAGTTTTTTTTCGAATTAAAAGTTATGTTTATCTCAAATATTGTGACTAAATAGTAGCTTTTTAGACCAAAAGGTACCCCAACAAGTGATGGACTTAAATTTCTCCTACAACTGGAAGAGCCTGAATGATTATTACACCTGTCCCAAAGATTAAAGAATCTACTGAGGCCAAATTTTCTTCAAGACACGGAGCTTGTTAACCTCCATGAAATTTGCACATCTTTGTCCAATCAGTCTCTGACATATTAGTGCCTGTCTCTCTTACTCCTACCCATTTTGTCTTATATAACACTATCGCAATATAAATCTGTGCCATTTTTATGTATTGTTTTCACCTTTTGAAATCCCCTATAAAGACTTGAAATTAGCCTCCAGTCCACTTTATAGGTGTTAATACATTTTTAATGGTGTACCTGAAGAAATCTTTGCTTTCCAGACCATATGTTTTTTTGGGGTTTTTTTTTTAGGGCTGGAAATCCCTTATTGTCTCCTGAATAAAGAAGGTACAGTATGAAGTGCGGCCTCAAAACACCCATCCCCTGTAGCTTACATCTAATTTACTAGGAGCGAAATCGAGATCATAAGATCACCATCTTATTGATGCCACACCAATTGTACTGTCTTTATTTAGTGTCATTATTTCTTCAAGTAAATCATTTTTGCTGACAATGTTTAACCATATTTTAAGGGAGAGATTAATGCATTTATTACCTTTACCTCAAGTTTTTTGTCCATTTTTTTCTCCCCTCATCATCCTTGAATTGGAATTGGCCTCGATATATTCTTTTCAATGTCATTTCATCTTGCTTAATAATCAGAATTATACCAACAAGTCTACAGTAGGTTCTTAACTTCGCTGCTGTAGAACTAATGTCTCGAATCTTATGGTTTTTTTTTCCCCTGCCAAGTATATTGCAATACTAACCTGTTCCTTTTTTCTTATGTTTAAAATGTGACTTTTTTTTCTAATGAAAGTAAATTTTCATATTTTTTATGACTCACACAGAGTCATGAGGAAAAGTGGGGAGGCACAGAATAAAGTTGCTTAGTTCAGTGTGAAGTTTCCTCAGGTGCCCTGTCATCAGCTTGTGTTGGTCCACTGTGTTTTATTAAGTCCAGAGTCAATACGGGAGATTTTTCGAGCACTTTACAGCTACCAGGTGATTGTTTAGAGCACTTTATGCTTCCGTCTGCTGATAAGTCTTTTGGAGATGCAGATTTCTTTTTCCAGCAGGACATAGGAAAGATGAAAAACACCAACAATACATGCGAGGTAAAGTGTTGTGCTTGACCAGTCCTAAGTCCTTGTGCTTGGTGAAGTGTTTGGGTGGAGTAATGGTGTTAATGTCGGGTGTATTCAGTTTTAACGTTCTTATGTTCTTTTATTTTTGGTATAAAAGATTCAGCTTCCTTCGAGCCGGATTCGAACCAGCGACCTAAGGATCTCTGTTGTGTTAACTGCTACAGTCCTCCGCTCTACCAACTGAGCTATCGAAGGGCCATGCGCCGTGTGCCTTTCTTACGTCAGAAATTGGGTTCAACAAGTAATATGCATGTTCAGTATTAATATTCGACTGACGTGGATCGTAGTGTTTGTATGGTCTGGTATGTACATGGATTAATTGAGGTAGTATAATGACATGCAGACTGTGGACACGTTTAATTTTTATTACCGTAAACATAATTCCTACAGCGCTGGGCTTACCTGGACCAATCAGTTATAGCGTTCGCATCCGGGTATAAACTCGCCACACTTGCGTCAATGCAATTTTCTCTTTTTTAAATGTATGAATTATAAAATACCGTTATTACAGTCGTTTTGATTTCCATAGACAATTTTAGACTTATTATCCATGGATGTTGTGTCTGGTGAGACAATTAAAAAAACAAATAAGTGTTTTTTTTTATCTATTAGAAGGACCGGTGTTTTCTAATATTTACGGTTGGTGGGGTTTGTTTGTTACGTCACACAGGAGCGGCGGAAGTGAGGTGGCCTTTTGTAGAGCAAGCGAAAAATAAACACGTAATCCGCCCGACTGCTAGTGTGAACCTTATATGTGTTGGATGGGGAAATAGACGCGGGGGTAGTTTTTGTGTCGGCTTCGGCCCCGAACTCCGCTATTTTGGCCCACAGTGCGGCGGTTCCTGCAGACTCTACGGTAAGAGCAGCTTCCGTCAATCCACGAGTTGAGAGCTCGCGAGCTGTGTGCTATATGAGTAGCCTGGTTAGCTGTGTGGATAATTCACGCTCGGGTGGAACTAAAACACGTTCAACAATGTATACGAGAAATTATATTTAGTTTATAATAATTTGTCAGTTTAACTACGCTAACCAATCAACATTGTTACTTCCAAAGCCCTATTGCAGTAGTTTAGCTTTCTACTTTGCAGCTGCTAGCTAGCTAGTAACGCTAGTTACAGTGAAAGCAGCTGGACCACAGCAGGAACTCAAAACCAAACTGAAGCTAGCTGACACGTCTGAACACATTCGTTTATATTTTATACTAAATATCTGTGTCAACAATTCTGTCTTAGATACTGAGCAACGATTTTTTTTTTATTATTATGTCAAACACAAAGTGGGTGTGGGTTTACTTAAGGTGAGACACTGAAAATGTTAAACTAATATTACAGATTTCACAACCTTTCCCCTGTCCCCCTTTTTTCCCAGTTGCTGGTCCTTTTACCGATAGACAGTACTGTGCAACAGTCGTAGGTACACTGCTTTTATCTTATGATTCATTATTAAGTCAGTACCGAAAAATCCTCTGTGAAAGTATAATTTAAAAGTCCACTTTTTCAGACAGAAAACGAAAGCGTCCTTGTTTTGCATGTATGAAGAAAGACAGGTGCGACAAAGTCATCAGAAGGGGTCTCTGTCAGGTTCTGCAGGATGCTCAGTAAAAACGAAGCAGTTCTTATAAAACTGCATAAATTGTACCACAGACTATATTTTAAGCAAAGTCATAACACCAATTACTGAATTTGTTTCAATTATTACTGTTTAATGTCTTTAGTTTTTTTCCCTCCTTTCCCCCTGAAGATATCCTTGCTGCAGTTATTTGCATGTGCATAAGATCTTTTGTACTGGGACATTTTTTTTTTTTAAACAAGAAAAAAAAGGACAATTATTGCAAATATGTATACTTAAATCAAACATTTATAAATCTGCATGCGTAATAAAAAAAATCAGGTCTTTAATTTAAAAGTTTTTGTTTCACTGTGAAGCCGAGAGAAAGAGACTTTCACAGAGGCTGCTTAAAAATAGTTGTTTTTTTTGTATTTAATCAAGAAAATGGCATGCAAATTTAGTCAAACTTCTAAAAATCTTTATCTGAGAAGGAGAGTTCAGTGGGATCATCTTGAACAGTGTGGCAAGTAATAATTTAAATCAGCCTTAGAGATTAGAGAGCTGCTACAGTGATAGTTTGTCTGTTTGTTCCTTTGTGTGATAGTAAAATAGACTCAGAGCAACTTTAATGTCAAAGGCCTGATTTAACAGAAACAATTGTGTAAACTTGCACAGTGCACTCATAAAAATGAAAATGCTGCAGCTGGAACATTGAGCTTAATGTGGCTTACTTGTGTCTATGATCCATAAGCTCTTGTATACATGTTATATATCATATATGTTTTATAAATAATAAAGATAAATAAATTGTCATCAATGCAGGTACAAATACTGATTCTCACTATAAGGGGAAGTATATTGAGTTCTATGCATATGGTCTTTGTTTTCACAACTATTAAGAGTTCTCTACCTGAATGTGTTCAAAGTTGAGAATTTAGAGAATGTAACACCTGAATGTATTTTCACTTTCTGATTTAAATCATTGATCACAAGTGGTATAATTTAAATAGATGTTTTCACTTATTGGGTCTGAACATCTGTAGGTTTCTTTCTGTATTTCACGCTGAGTGGCTGTTGACGTTTGAGGTGAAAATGGCCTCACCATTAATGATGTCACTAATGACCAGGTCAACTTGTCTCAAAATTTGTAAAGGATGAAATCTGTGTAGTTTTTCCTGATGCCTGTATTTTTGTTGTTTTATTTTCTTATTTTTCCAGTGCAAACATGGTGCGAGCAGCCTTGGTAACAGCTACTAGCCTGGCCTTGACCGGAGCGGTGGTGGCTCATGCCTATTTCCTCAAACATCAGTTCTATCCGACAGTGGTATACCTCACCAAAAGCAGTCCGAGCATGGCAGTAAGTGCATATAAATCACTTGCTCACATTTGCTTCATCACACTTTAGACTAAGTACTGCTTACTTTCACCAGCAGGTTGGATAAAGCATCAACACATGGAGAACTGACTTGTTCTTAATCTAGTTATGGTTAAGCTGGTCTTCTTTTGCTCTCACAAAGAAACCACTCATATCATATGGTGCTGAGTTAAGACCAGAGATCTTCGAGTGTACAATGTGACACACTTCTTGGCATTTCATTTAGTGCCATTGAGAGTAAAGATGGATGATGAAGCCCTGGCAGTACCGTATTTTTTTTCCCCCCCAGACAGTGACTGTTGCTATAATATTCCTCTAACTGCTGCAGTTAACAGTACAAATTCATTAGTAGCAGTCAAGATACACAACAAAACATGCTAATAGACAAAAGATAATGTAATTCTGTGAATACACTGATATTAAAACATTCTGGTCTCTTGACAGGTTTTATATATCCAGGCTTTCGTGTTGGTTTTTCTTCTGGGAAAGTTCATGCGCAAGGTCTTCTTTGGCCAGCTCAGGGCTGCAGAGATGGAGGTATGCATGTGTGCATTGGTGTAAAGTGGGTTCTGGTTTAGCTTGAGGTTTTTCTGCACAGGTATACCATAAGTTTTGCATTCCTCATCATGTCCTTCCACCCACCAGCACTTGATTGAGCGTTCCTGGTACGCCGTGACCGAGACCTGCTTAGCCTTTACAGTCTTCAGGGATGACTTTTCCCCCCGTTTTGTGGCCCTTTTCACTTTGCTGCTGTTCCTCAAGTGCTTCCATTGGCTGGCTGAAGACAGAGTGGACTTTGTATGTAAATATTATTTAACTCTATTTGTGATCCTGAAGATCATTTATTGCTGGATTTTGCTTTTGTTCAACAAACCTAAAGATCTGGAGTAGTGTATAGGCCCTCAGATATTTTGTTTAGCTCTTTTGTAATTCAAAAACATTGTAGATTGTTTACTAAATGGGCTTAATTGTTAATGATTTTTTTTTTGGTAAGGTGCTGAAATGTTTATTATTAGTTATGAGTAATACAATTGTTTGAGATTCTATCTTTTGTTTATTTACTTTTTTTTGGTAGATGGAAAGAAGTCCAAACATATCATGGGTCTTCCACTTCAGAGTTCTCTGTGAGTATAAATTGTATTAACAGCAACTCTGCAAAGTTGAGTTTAGCCGTGTGCTGATTTATATGATCATCACTATACTCCATTAGAGCAAAACAACTTGTCCATCTTTTACCAGTTAAACCAACACCAGACCTGCATAAACCAGCTGACCCCTGACACACTGACTAAGCATAGGGGTAGTTATAGTTGCAACATTTTAGTGCCACTTGCATCAGTAATCACACAAACAGAAACAGTTACAACCCGTTCCCAGATTGCAGTAGCATTTACATTTCTATTTTCAGCTTTATGCAAAAATTGAGGCTGCACCTGCTTTTAGAATTGGAGGCATTGCTTTTTGACCCTATTTGGAAAGTGTGCCTGATATTGCATCATGTTTTTCTAAGCTTTTTTCCCCCCCTCCTCTTGCACAGCTTTAATGGTGTTGCTAGGAGTACTAGACTTCTTATTCGTCAATCATGCCTGCCACAGCATCATCACCAGAGGAGCTTCAGTGCAGCTAGTCTTCGGATTTGAGGTGATCATAGTTTGTGCAAGTTTATTCTATTTCATCTGAAGAACCTTGTTCACAGTGACACCTTTTGAAAAAATCAGTTTAGTAGTGTAGAGAGTTCAGTTGTGGTTTTAAATACAGTTTCCATACATAGATCTCATATGACTGCACTCTACACAGGACATCTGTTTTGGCAAGCTGCGACAAGCAATATATGTACACAAAGTGTAATTTGCATCTTATAATTTTGTATACATCTTACTACATTATCCTTACAGATGTTGCTAGGTGGTTATGTCGCTCGTTTACGGGAAAAGGCCTTATACAGCTAGTTAGTCTATGTGACCCTGTTCGAATCGAATTCAATCCATATATGGATTTTGTGTTCAGAGTATGTGTGTACAGTTATCTGCATCCTGTCCATAGTCTGTCATTCATATTGCACCAAATACACCAGAAACATATTCCAGGAATACACTACAAGTGCACACATAAAATCAACTGAGCTATAAGTGCCACATTTTAAAATTCATTATTGTAGACAAAAATAAATAAATAAATAAATCATATACATGGGTTTTGCCCACTTTTTAAGCAATCAAAAACAGCTCCTCAGTTGTTCTATAGCCAGGTGTATGACTCTATACTTTTTATCGGCTTTCTTGTAAAAGTAAAATAATGAAGTAGAGTTTAAGTATGGGATCTGCATTTGGAATCTGTGTTGCAATATGAAGTGGAAAGTGCTGCGACTTCTTGGGAGACGAGCTGTCATTACCCTGAAGAATCACATTCTTTGTTTCCCTGCACTCCTAAATATGCCGAATAGTTGAAAGGTCCCTGGTTAAAACCTTTACTGTATAACTATTTTTTAGGCTCATAGGCATTATTGAGATCTAAATACATTATAATCAGTAAAAACTGTTTTAAATATAATTCTCAAAAACATTTGTGTAAAACACCCTGGGTGGGGGTGGGGGGGGGGATGGATCTACTTCCTTAAAAAAAATTTTTTGTACTTTTTGTATATTTCAACGAGTATGCCCTAGCCGGGTAGCTGTGTCCTTTTTGTAAATCCAGTTTCCTTGGAACAGGAATAACGGACTGACCCCTTTTCTCCATCGCAATCCATTTCGACTTCTGATCAGTGTAGGTCTTTGAAGTTTTCATTTTAGCAGCAGCCGCATAGTACAAAAGGACTGACACAAAGCGCAACTCTCCTATAGCTGCCATACAGGTGAAGTGGCTGGGTGCCAACAAAGATAGCATCAATAACAAGGTCACTTGACTTGTGGAGTGGCTGTGAGAACAGTGTATACCCGTGACTTGTCCCAGTTCCTGGTTTTCAAACTCCGTTCAAACAGCCTCAAATGAACATTAAGGGTTTCATTATGTGCATGTTGTAGATTTAAAAGCAACCTCCACTAGATGGCACATCAGAGCCAAATCATTTCAGTTTGAAAGTTTTCCCATGTCCGACTGTAAAAAGATTAACAGTTTCAGGCACAACAACGTTAAATGCACTGACGCTCAGTCTCTCTTAGAACTTTTAAGTGGCAGCTGTGACAGTGTTGTTTTGGGCTAGATTTCAAATAGAAAACCATATATTACAAGTACTTTTTGATTTAGAAAATCCACAAAACGTTCAGTAGGTTTTTCTGGATTAAATAATGGTCTGGAGTAGTACATAAGTATGCAGTCTCAGATAAGGTGTTTGTGTTTATAGCGGGATGCCCAATTTCTTTCCTGTGAAGGGCCAAAAAACAAATCCGGCGGGATTTCCATGGGCCAAAAATAAATGTTTGGGCTAAGTCTAATTACATAACATTTAAAAATGTTTAAAGTGTTTAAACTGTTAAAAATGTTTAAAGTAATTCGAAAACACCCTGTGTACTTCAGATAAGCAGGACTTTACATTAATCACTCACTTCCTTTGTTGTGTAAAAATTATATTGATACAAAATATTTACAATTAAATCCAAAGCAGAAACCGAGAGAGAGATGGAGTGAATGCTATAAAAGTTATAAAATTAAAATTATATAAATATGTAAAAGTTCTATAAGCATGGCTCTCAGATTGGGCGGCCTTGATTTGTAGTGAAGGTAGCTAGACCAGGGAATTACACGACACTAGGACAAGATAGTGAAAAACAATAAAATGTAGGCATGGCTTATGGAATGTGAATCCCAGTGACGTTTTCAAATATTAGTATACTGCTTCTGGGTGGTGACCTGTGCATTGACAAACTTGCCCTAGTTTTTCAATGCACAGGTCATGGTTGAATAATATATTATATATTTATAATGTATAATATATCATAATAATATATAATAATAATAATAATATTCTTTCTCTCTCCCTTTGCCTCTGGTGCCTTTCAGTATGCAATTCTGATGACCATGGTTCTCACCACCTTCATTAAGTACACCCTACACACTATTGACCTCCAGAGCGAGAACCCATGGGAAAATAAAGCCGTTTACATGCTTTACACCGAGCTCTTTACAGGTGGAATGTTTTTTCTTACTTTTCTTTATTTTTTTTGAATGGTGTGTCATAAAGAAATGTAGATCTTCACACTTTTTTTTCTTTCTTTTTTTCCCTAACCCGCAGGCTTTATTAAGGTGCTGCTGTACATGGCGTTCATGACCATAATGATCAAAGTGCACACCTTCCCCCTGTTTGCCATTCGGCCCATGTATCTCGCAATGAGGTGAGGCAATATGAATTCTCATCCTGAGTGCGCAGTTACCTAGGATTCTTTGTTTTTGTACTTTATGGCTTGATGGGGAACTGAGGTAACTTAGTCTTTTATAGGCAGGATTAATCCAAAAGTTTCAGTTCATCTTTTCTTCCTTTTCTGAGAAAATGCCAGCCAAAAGTACCCATTGTGTGTTTTTTGTTTTTTTTTTGCTTTTTGTTTGTCTTTTTCAAAGATTGTTTAATTCATCATTTCATGATTGCCGGTCATATTTTGCATTCTTGTGGGTGCTCACACAAGAATAACTAAACATTTAGGCATTTAAAAGTGTTTAAAAAATCATTTTCCAGTGCAAAAAGCTACAACTGCCCTTAACTGCAGGAATGAGTAGGTTTTTATTTATTTTTCTTGCTTCACAAAAATTATTCTTTTTCCATACCAGGCAATTTAAGAAGGCTGTAACGGATGCCATAATGTCTCGACGAGCCATTCGCAACATGAACACGCTGTAAGCAATTTTCCAAAACATTTCAAACCTGTATGGACTGCATACATTTGAAAAATATTGAAAAGTGTTTAACACCGTTCTGAATTTTGCAGCTACCCAGATGCAACTCCTGAGGACTTGCAAGCCTCTGACAATGTGTGTATCATCTGTCGAGAGGAGATGGTAACCGGAGCCAAGAAACTGCCCTGCAATCACATATTTCACTCAAGGTTGCTGTTTTTTTTCCATTCTGATTGCACATAGTGGTTGCTGGTTATTAAATAAATAGAAGCAGGTTATGTTCATGAAAACACATGGTTCTTTATCTCGACTAATCTGTATTTATGATTGTCACAGTTGCCTTCGGTCGTGGTTCCAGAGGCAGCAGACATGTCCGACATGCCGTATGGATGTTCTGCGAGCGTCACAGCCTAACACCGCTCCTGCTCCTGCTGCCCCAGCACCCCCTGCAGCTCCAGCTAATGCCCCTGCTCCTCCGGCGGCTAATGGTACAACACTTGTCTTTATTATGACATTATTACAAATTATCCAATGTTCAGTACATTTTCCTTTTTAATTTTTGTGTATTCCTTTCAGTTGCTCCAGGGGTGATGCCCCAATTTCCCCCAGGTCTTTTCCCTTTTTGGGCTCCCTTCCCTGGTGCAGTTCCTCCTGCTGCTCCTCCTACTCCTGGGCAGGCAGCATCCAGCACACCACAGACTAGTGCAGAAGCAACCCAAACGTCAGGGGCAGGTGAGAATTTTGTTGATTACTGAACTTTAGAAGAGGAAGCAAACTGTTTCCTATGAGAAGTACCATAATGGGTCTGACATATTTTAACATTGTTTAATTTGGGTAACTAGTTAATTAACTTAAATAGATTGATGTCCCCCAGTTGTATGTCTTGGATTTGTGGTGGTCTGCTAGAATTTGTATTATATGCCTAAGTAAAAATAGATGGTTTGTTGTAATGAATGTATTGATAATCATCTATGGTGCATTTTATAATCCCTTGAAAAGAGAAGGCATTTAAAAAAAATCATCTGCACCATTGTAAACAAATGTAATATTTACACATTGAAGAATCTGCAGCCAGTAGCTCAACCCAGACTGGTGCAGATGGAGCTGCTGCTGCTGCAGCTCCTGTGGCTGGAGTGCCTGGATTCCCCTTCTCCATGCCCCCACCATTCCCATCAGCACCATGGCTGCCCATGCCTCCTCCTCCACCCTTCAGTAAGTATGCCTCAGTTATAATGCAATTTGGGTCCAGCAAAACCTTCCAAGCTGGTTTATACTCAAAGCATGCTGTTTTATCATTATTATAATTATTTTATGGGAGTCTGCCTAAATCATGCCACTAGGTGTATTGGGAAATTGGTTTATGGTGTAAATTTGCATGTGTACTATGAGATGGACAGGTATCATAGTCAGTATTCCTGTGATGGTATCCAGGTCCATTGTGACGCTGACCAGAATGAAGTGGTCACTGATGATGAATTACAGTAATACATTTGAACTTCAAGATTTTAACAAAATCTATCAGGCTTGACTTGGCACTACTTTCACAAATTCTATGATTTAGAACTAGATTTAACATAATAAGTTTAGAGTTAACGCCAACCCTTGCTCTGAGTTTAGTTGTCTCTCTGTTTGTCTGTTAGTGTCATCCATGCCTCCTCCCCCACCTTCCTTATCAACAATGTCAGAGGAAGAACTGAGAGAGTTGGAGCAGGAAGGCCGTCGTGGTCTGGAGGCCAGACTGCAGTGCCTTCAGAACATCCACACACTCCTGGATGCTGCCATGCTTAACATCCATCACTACCTCACCACCGTCGCAACACTCAGGTACCCCACGACCTGTTGCTGGAATACGAAAAAAGAAAATACCACACAACTACACATATTTAACTTATTAAGCATTATTTCATTTCCTCTGCTCTTCACCAGTCCGCCTCGAGCAGAGAGCAGCACTAGTGAAGCAGGTGCATCGGGCAAAACTGATGCTTCCAGCCAGGAGAATGGAACACCAATTGGTGAGAATGAATAAGTAAACGCATGCTCTTGGATATCAGTAACTGAATCCTTTGTGAAACATATTTAATTCTCCATATTGATTGCTCCTTGTGGCAGGTCTTGTCAGTGGAGCGACAGGTTTTTCCCAGCCTGACTCAACCACAGGAGTCGAGAAGGAGGAGGAGAAGAAGGAGGATGAGGAGGCGGAGGTGGATGGGGAACCGAGCGCTGCTGAATTGAGACGTCGCCGCCTACGCAAGCTGGACACCACACCGCCTCTGGACCACTGATTTATTTATTTAGTAGTCCAGGCATTGAATTCAATAAAGGACTTTATACAGTAGAAATTCACCTCTTGTACCCGGCTTTGGCACTTTGGGTGCTTGATAGATGTTAGGTTTGTCTCCCAGTGGGCTCTTATGTTGCTCAGAGCTTCAGTGCAGCATGCGTGACACTTCCAAAGGATGATGTCGAAGTTCTATATTTGATTTACAGACAGAAGACTGGATTCACTGTTAATATGCGCATCCATAGCGAAGTCTTTAACTCACCGCACAGTTCATTTTTTTTTTTTTATCTTTTAAAATATAGACTGTTTTTTTTTTCTGCAGCCCACAAAATTACCATTGAAACAATAAGATTATTTCTTCTTAATTTTTTTCCTGTTTTCTTTTTTTTTTATGTTGCTTGGTTGTTGATTATTTCTAGCTTTTTGAATTTTGTTCAGATCTGATATTTGCAATGATGGGGAGAATTTACCATCAAATGTGGCATAAATTAACAAACTGTACATACTGTATAAAATATTTTAATAGGAAGATCTGTAAATAATCGAGAATAAATCATTCAACTCACATAGTTTTTTTTTATTCTTAATATTGCAAAAATATTTAGCATTACAAGTCTTCATTTTTTAGGAATCTTATGTTACAATGCAATTAAATTAGAAATGTATTAAAATACAGCAAGATAATTACATAAATTGTTCGTATTAAACATTTAAAATGAAACATTCTTCAGTCTGAAAAACCACCTGTACATTAAGTATTATAATAAAATTTGCTAATTTGGTTTTTCTCTTTTTAAAACATGTAAAAAAAAATATTTTTTAAGGTTATGTAACTTTAGGTACAGTAAGTCCTTTTAGTGGTCCCAGTTTATGTAAACAGGATAGAGCCTGCAAGTCTCCTTAAAATGCTGTGATAGTTATTAGGTTAGAAGCATAAAAACAGAATGTGCAAGCATGTGCACCAGGTTTCAGTGCAAATATCTCCTACTGAGCTTCATAGGCTGAGGTACTGGTGCATTATTGCCTGAGAATAGTCAATGCCTCGGTCAAATCCCTAAAATAATCCTGTGACGTGCTCAGGTCTGTGGGGTGGAGTAGAAGGAATGATGCTGGTTTGTCTGCTCTGTCCTGTTGAACAACAGTGGCGTCGTCTCACTGGAACCAAACCAGCTGTTAGGAAAATAAAGTGTTTTAATGAGCCTTTTACTCATTAGTCTACCTTGATATCATCCTAGTGAAATACACTTTGTAGCCTGGACAGTGGTTCACATGTGATTGTGAAATGCAGGAATGTGATAACACCGTTTAATCATCAGTGGTACTATACCTGCTATTAGGGCGTATACTGTATGACCAAGTAGCGCTCGGGTCACCATCTATCTCCCGTGGATCATCAAAGAAATATGAGCGTGAGGCCCTTGTGTTGACAGGATTACACTTCTGAAAAGCATTGACATTTACATTATAAAAGCAACATTCAATGTAATAAACAATTACAGACCTGTAAACTCCACCTGGGAATAATGTGTAGATGTACTGAAAGGACACAATTTAAGGACTTTCACAATTTAAAGTACTGGAGTACAAACTGGGCGGCACGATGGTGTAGTGGTTAGCACTGTCGCCGTGCACCTCCAGAGTCCTGGTCCGACTCCCAGCCAAGCTCGATTCCCGACTCCCGTCTCTGAGTTTGCATGTTCTTCCCATGCTTGGTGGGTTCCCTCCCACATTCCAAAGATATGCAGGTTAGGCTAATTGGCGTTCTCAAATTGCCCATAGTGTGAGAATGAGTGTGGGAATGTTGCCCCCCCCGAATACAGGATAAAGCGGTATAGAAGATGAGTGAGTGATAAGAGAGTGAGTACAAACTGCTGCAATTTGAGTGAAGAAATGAATTCTGGCCAAAATCATTGCAAGTGTAAAATGGGGAAGGAAAGGGCCAATGTCTCTGGGAGGTGTTTGTTAATACAGGACAGTTTAAAATGACCATGTAACGTCCACTTACTCCAGATTAATTAGTTTAACTCGTCTGGTTTTTAACTTTCTTGCGTTCAATTTGTTTATTTGACTTGCAGCAGTGTACTCAAATCAAATTTGTAAAAGTATACAGGGTTGAAGTTACTGTTACCAGAAGAAGAGCTAACCATTTCTTTAGTAGGCCTTGGCACTCTGAAGATGAGAATGAGCAGGCTTGTGGGGAGGAGCTCCCATATGAATAGAATAGCTCCGAAAATAATGTAGCCCAAGTCTCCAAGATCGTTACGAAGATCAGCCTTGAGAAAGAAACATGAATGAACATGACTCAGCAAAAATGTTTGAGTGGATTTCTACCATGACTGAACTTCATCAAGGTTGTATACCTGATCTGAGATGTTGTACCAGTCAAAGTCGAAGGACTCCACTCTTTTGTAATTCTGTGACAAGATGAGTGCAGTGAGGTTATAGCACGCTCTGCTTAAGAACAGAAGGATCACACCAGCTCCCAAAACGGCTGTCCGGCAAAGGCTGGTCCCCTGAAATACAAGAAGACAATGAACTGTGGGTGGGCACAGAATATGGACACTAACCAAACTTATTGTTCTGATGATACCACCTGATCTTTAATGAAAAAAATTATAACTTAAAAGTTATTGATATTTACCTTACTGTTTAAATATGGGCTGGTGGTGGGTGAGAATCGGGTCAGGAGGAGGAGTGAAGTGGCCAGACACACAGCCTCGATGATGAAAAGGAGGTCATTTACCAGGACACGCACTAAAACCAGCGTCCAAGTTTTGTTCCTGGTGCCACCTGTGTTCCCTCGCTCCCCGAGGCTGGCGCAAACCACGTTGACACACAGGAATACCACACTCATGGCTGCATAAACACAGCGGGCTATACACCTAAGAGAAAACGAGTAAACAGAATCCTTATTTAAAAAATCGATCACGGTGTAAGAGAAAGATAACGTCAACATGATAAAGCCACTCACAATCCTTTCCGGGGTTCGATACTGAACAAGTCTCTGACTTTGAGCACGACCTGTCAAAATACATCAATACAGACAAAAAAAACAAGCTGAAACATTTCCAAGAAAAAAAAAGAAGAAAGACTATAATAGAAGATGTGTATATGTTTTACCTGGGTAAAGTAGAGATTGATGAGGCTCAGAGTAAAGAACTGGAGGCAGACAGGGAAACAGTAGAGGAGCCAGTATAGCGGAGTGGACAGATGGTTTGCGGCGACGACATCTCCAAAGTAAAAGGAAAACAGGGTGGTACGGAGGGCTGCCCAAAACAGGCAGAGGAACAGAAAGACACTCTGGTAGCTCCATCTTTTATGGCGATAAAATAACAGTAACCAGAGCTGTACGTATATGATCAAGAATAAAGCACCATACAGAAAAGTGTAAAGTACAGTGATTCCGAGCTGAACAGATGGAGCCACAGCCGGCCGTATCGGGAAAGGTGTCGGGACAGATGTGTTGGAATAATGAGGTGTAACCTCCATGGCGTGAAGAGAAGTAATCCAAGGCTAAGTGAAATATAATCTATGATATATAAACTGGTTAGATATAATAAATTAGATTTTAAAATCTAAACTGAGTCTGGTCTACATGAGTGGAGAGAATGAAATCCACTCAGTTAAGTAGATTAAAGATTTGTCTCACAGGCCAAGACAGATCCTTTAACAGATAACTAAGGAATGCTGAAGATCTAATCCCTGTGAAGTCGTAATGTCACACACACACACACACACTTTATGTGCTGATAGAAAACTTTGATTCCCCAAGTATCAGATTGACGTCAAATTGTGATCCAGACCTGGAAAAAAAACAAAGATAAAACTCTTAATTAATGACTTCGGTTATTACTGATCATAACTATAAAGGATAAACAGAAAGTATGACGTCACATAGCAACCCACGTTTGTAAACTATTTACAAAACAATCTGAAGTGAAAATAACTGAAAACAATCAACACTAGCTGTACACTACCGTCAGTATTATTCAGAATGTCGGTTTAATCCGCGAGTTTTAATCGATCTCATGGACAAACAGTTACCTTTGCTTGTCTAACTACAGCAACAACAACTACTGCAGTAAACACCGCCGCTAGCTAGCTTGCTAAAACTATGACGCTAACTTTGCTGAACTAAAACTAGCTAATGTGAAAAACGACTAAGCAGATTCAAAGAGAACCCGAAAAAAAAATTCTCGGGGGAATTTAGTTACAGTTTAAAAAAAAAAAATTTTTTTAAATAAAGTTTAGTTCGTATAAATCTCACCGTGTCTTAGCTGCAGGGCAGTAAAAGTCAGCTGTCACACTGAGCTCGAGCACTTCCTCAGAGCTTTCGCTTCAACCTCAAACTAATGGCACAGATTTCACTGTGGTACATTTCCGCCATCTACCGGAAGAGTCAAATATTACCTATAAATATATTTAATCATATACAGTATATAAAAAGCAGAAAACTTTAGAGACATAATTTTTAACACACTTGACCGTCATGCCCTTATTGTTACCACAGAGTTGAAAGCCGACAAGTGTATCGGATGTGTTTTGCATTTAGTAACATACAACTTCCCCTTACTGGAACTGAAAAGACCCATACATGTTCCAGGTCTCTCTCTCTCTCTCTCTCGCTCTCTCTCTTACACACACACACACACACATACACGATATTTTTGCATCTCTCTTTTCACTTCCTGGTGCACGCGCAAGAGAACGCCCTGGATTTTCCAATGATACCTAATTTGTGAGAGAGTGTGATTGCCTGATCTTCCTGTCCCTGTCAAATTTGGTTTCTGTTGCAAACCTGTGTTTCATTTCATAGAAACAACAGGTTAGGTTAAATATTGTTTAATGTAATCTTTGCAATACGT
>JAQMYK010000002.1:21611372-21623667 GCA_030014345.1 Clarias buthupogon
TGAGTGTAGATTTTATATATTTGCCTCTCAAATTCCATAATAATAATTTCATAATTATAATTTTGGTCATTAACATGAAGGGTCTAAAACAGGCCTGGGAGTTTCTGTGCAGGATCTCATCTCTGGATATCTCAAGTGTGGCTCCTGGAGTCAGTTAGAGCCACTTCTATAACTTGTATGTGCCATTACGTTGTTCATAAAGTGCAACAAACAAATCAGAAACACAAAACCAAAACCAAAAAAGGAACATACCATAGCAAAACTGCCCCAAATGCTCAAAACACACTGGGACCACTGGTGCTTTCCTGCCTTTGTCTATTGTGTTAAATGTGTGTTTGTGTGTCTCCCTCTAGAGGTGAGGTTGATCGCAGCATCCCATTGTCCCACCACCAATGGAGAGGGAACACCGGAAACCGCGGCTGCTTCAATTTGGCTCATGATCTGTTTCCGTTGGGTTTCCGTTTGGCGGTTTATCACTCGGTTTAAACACAGACGCCGTTTCTTCCGCACTTGATTACAGTGACTCCACTGTGTTTCAGCTTGCTTGTTTGTATTTGTTTTCGAAATATTATAAAGGTGTTAGTTGTTAATTGAGTGGTTAGATGATTATCTGAGTGACATGAGACGGCGGTCAGCTCACACACACACGCTGCACACTACACTGCGGCGCTCAGCGCGACTCAGACATGTTTACAGTTTTACCGAGGTGGGTGTTTAAGTGAGCTTGAGGAAAGTGGGCGAGGCTCTCTCGCTCTCTCTCCTTTTCTTTTTCTCTGTGCTGAACCACAGCCACGTAGCAGAAAGGAAGAAAGAGAGCGACAGAGAGAGAGAAAGAGAGCGCGCGCGACGGAGAGCAACTGGTTTCTTAATATAGCTTTCTCGCTAGCAACAATAGCTCCCAGTGTCTACCGGTTTCTGCTAGTCTTCAGTCCACAACCTGGCGCTTTCGATAGATAGATAGATAGATAGATAGATAGATAGATAGATAGATAGATAGATAACCTGTTTGACCAGCTATCATAAATAGAGTTGACAGTTAAAGGCTGAAATGATGGTAAGTTAACGTTATTTTAGCTAATCTTGTTAGTTTAATGTAATTACGGCTGCATCGAGTACAGTAAGTTAGCTTTCATTCAGTTCAATCCCCACAAGCTAGCTATCCATCTTAACCAGAACCTAACCATCATCAAATGTAATTTAGACATACATCGCACTGTTGCTTGTTGCTTGGGTTATTTTGCTCGCACGCTCTGTTACTTCAGCATTCAAAGTTAAAGGTGTGGTTCGATGTATGTCAGTCCAACCTCTCTCTCCTTTAAGGTTTTATATTTTCATCCCCAATACTTAAATTTTCAGCACCAAATGAAATGAACTAAACCCTTAATTCATTAGACACACATCTTTGCATTATCATTATAGGAAACTGAAGATATTGACAACGGGCATCAGATCCTAAAGGAGGAGGATGGTGAAAAGAAGACGGATGGGGAAGAATCACGGAAAGCTGGAAAACCCTCTTCTCGTATCCCTACTTTCCAAAGCTCGCTGGCTCGCAAGCGAACCACCACCCAAACTGCAGAGTCACAGCTGCCGTCGAAGCCAGACGTACCCAGTCTGTGCCAAATGAAAGAGAGAGAGACTTTGCGGACAAAATTGCCAGTGTTCAGCGACCGAGAAACAGCCTTGCCCTTCCTGTCGAACCGCGTCCACTCGCGCAGCACTGACGATCTCTCCGATGCCACTGTGTCAGAACTCGTCCTGTCTGAAACCTCGGAGGAGACATCACTTCCACTTAAAGCAAACGACTCTCCTGAACCTAATGAATCTCTTCACCGACCTTGTCTTAGACTAGAGACAGAGTCCAGTGACACAGATTCACCTTCAGAACCATCCCCAGAGCCTCAAGATGCAAGTATAGAGTTTCAGCTGAAAGACGAATGTGAATCAGATACTATTATACAGGATGATCATGAACAAAAACTCAATGAAGTCATACAGGATATTGGAGATGAATTGGAGGAGAGGCTTGTAACTGAAATGGCATCAGAGTTAATCACAGAGGATGTCCACGAGCCACGTTCAGCAGTAGATGAGATTGAAAAGCCTCCTGCAGACGCATCTCCTGTTAGGTGTAAAACGCTCCATTCAAAACCGTCAGAACACAAAAACAACACGTCCTCAAGGGTACGATATAAACTGCTTATTATACTGTGTATTAACTGTATATTACAATAACATTATGCCCTAGAGTGTATTAGTCTTCTTATACCACTGCAGTTTTTCAACCACTGCAGTTTTTTTATTTATTAACAGACAGCACCATTTAGGCAGAATGTCTCCATACATTATGGGAAATTAATTCTTTAAAGGAAACTGGTACTTGATTAAGTGTTCTCTGAGTGCTCCGGTCTCCTCCCACAGTCCAAAGATGTGCAGACTAGGCTAATTGACGTTTTCTAAATTGCCTCTAGTGTGTGTGTGAGAGTGTGCCTTTGATGGATTGGCACCCATCCAGTGTGTGCTTATATCTTGCCCCAAGTGTTCTGGGATGGGCTCCAGTTGTGCTACGACCTTGTACAGGATAAGCGGTACAGAGGATGCATAAGCGCAAGTTACTTTATTAACAAAATATTCTCTACGTTTGCCACTCATAATAAACCCGTGTTTACACATCGGGTATTATGCATTTCAAATGTAACAGCCATGAGAATGATTTGAATATGGTTGTTTTAAATGTTATCTGAAAAAAAAAATTATGTACAGCTACAGTACTGTGCAAAAGTCTTAGGCACCCTGTAAAAAATTGATGTATAGCTACAGTACTGGGCACCCTTACAAACCTTTCCTTATATATACTAGAGGTTTACCCACATGCACATCCTGATGCCTGCGTACTACCATTACCTGCATATGAACAAGTGAAGTGTGCAGTCAACTCGCTGTCACTCCTCACGCTGCTCCAATGTTTTGGCAGTCCCTAATTCTGCCTGTCGTAGACACTGTCACTGTAGGTGCGTGGGGTTTAATTCTTTTTTCAGACAAAAACAAAATGGTATCTGATGGATTTTGTATGCAATAAAGAAGCAGGTGCAACAGTCAACGTAATCAGAAGAACTATGGGTGGCTCTGTAGGATGCTCAGTAAAACTTAGTTGCTAATTTCCTCATAAAACTGCACAAGTTGTGTCTGCAACTAAAGGAGTGTTGTCAAGTAAACCAAGTAAACAGTGAAACAGTAATTAATGAAATACAGTCACCTTCATTAAGGTCGGCTAATTCTTATTATCACTTACATTACAGCAGTTGTATTCCCTCTCCTTTGACGTTTGAAGACGTTTGAAAAATGTTACTCAGTAACAAAAAAGCTAATTTACTCAAAGACATCTGTTCTAAATACACTCCCATTACAGAAAACCTACTGACTTACAAAGCACTGACACTGGTGACCCCTTCATTTGATTATGCATTTTTAATAATACTTTAAAAATCATTTTATTGTCTGTTTATTAGTAGGCACCTGCACTATCTGCATCAGAGCAATAAGCTATTTTTGTGGAAATAATATTTGTTACACAATAAGTGACTGTCACTTTTGTCTCTTTTTAATGAAGTATGAAATTGAAGTATATTTTGTTTGTGTGTGTTTGGTAGGTAAGAGGAAGAAGCTTTGCTCTATTCTGTCTCTTCCCATCTATCCTGTTGCTTCTGGGTGGATTTGGTCAACACATCTGGCTCTATGGGGTCCCTAGATCCGTGTCCCACCTCATGGTGCAGCTGGAACTGCACTGGCTCGAAGGCTTCTGGTTGCCCCATGAGGAATGCAGTTCTGACTGTAGGTGAGAAAACTTGTTTTTGCTGTCTGGGACTACTTTAGACAGAATACTAAAATCTGTTACGAGACACTCAAATATGTTTTGAACGTTTCCCGCCAGGCTGACTCTTTGTGAGAGTATCCCAGAAGGAATGCTTTTCCCCTCTGGCTCCGCACACCTGCAGAGCATCACACAAACCTGGACCAACTTGCTTAACCGAGCTAACAGCTCGGTCAACATTGCTGCTTTCTACCTCACGCTCAGAGACTCAGATATTGGCCTGACTGATCCAAGTTCAATGCAGGTAAAAAAACGGTTTGGTTTGTATGGGGGTTTGCATGCAACAACCAATATTTTTTTCTTCATGATACTCTTCAGGCTCAGAAAGTCATTTCAGTACTTATTAAGTACAACAGTACTTACTCTTTTTACGAAGACAATTGCAAAAAATTTTTTGACAAGTTTGAATACATGTTCTATTTCAGGGTAAAGTCCTGTTAGATCACCTGAATCAGCTTCAGTCAAGAGGAGTGAATTTAAAGATTGCAGTTAACGCACCTCAGGCGAACAGATCAGACACAGACGAGCTAAAAGGAACAGGTAGATTTGACAGTTTTACTGTCTTCAGAACTTTAACACAAGCAAAGTGTTTTATTTTTTGCTTTTTGTGTTCAGGTGCAGAGGTCAGAGAGGTTAATCTTCAAAATCTTACTGGAGGTATAGTCCACACAAAGCTTTGGATTGTGGACAAGAATCACATGTATGTAGGAAGCGCAAACATGGACTGGCGCTCGCTCACCCAGGTATTTTTCAAAAATATTTAGCAACATTCTGATCGGACACATCTGATAGTTTTTTTCATTTATTTAGATGATGAAAACAGGCTGCTCAGAAACAAAGAAAGTACCCCTGAGATCAATGTGTGCTTCATACTGAATATCCTTTACTGCAGGGTGTGCCAAAAGGGGAAATTAACACTTGCGAGAGCTTCCTGATCCAGTCATGAGAATGACTTCAATACATTCTTTATTGTTAAATGTATCCTTAAAGGCTGTCTGGAATATTTATTTATTTAAAAATAATCATTTAGATAGATTTTTACAACTTCACACAAAATAGTGAAATTCTATTTTGTGTTAAAAAAAAAGTTACATCCTATACCTTAATAATTTTAAGCACAAGAGTAAATTTTACGAAAATACACCAATAAATCATTAAAGTTAACTAACTTAAACTGAATCTTTGTGATCTGCAGTGGCATTGAAGTTTTAGTTAATGTTTTCATTTAAACCTGTTTTCATGTATATTTTGACATGTTTGACCATGATATTACTGTACAAATAAATGCAAATCACAATTCGGATAGTAAAATCTTCCTATCTCTGATAAACACAAGCTATGTTACTCGCATCTATTTAGTTGGCTAGCAGTGTGATAATGTGCTCTCTTTCAAAAGTCAGGCTGACGTTTATAATTACAAAATTAATGTATGAGGGGTGTTCAAGTCAAACCTGGACCTTTGATTGCACCGAATAACAGAACACAGATATGAAAGTAAAAACTACCTTTATTTCTCTATATAATCCCTTGCTACACTAATGCACTAATCCCAGCTTTTACTAGTGTTTGGATACCATAAAGGTAGAAAGTTTTCTCAGTACTCTGGGGCCATGATCGGACTGCCTGCTTCATGTCTGAAACACTGGCCTACAAGGAACTCAAACATGTGTAAATGGCTTGGATTAATGGATGTATGTACCAGTCCCACAGTCAGATGTGTTATCGATCAGTTTGTATGGATTAGGCATTCCACTTGGGTAATGCTCATAGGAACACTGCAGCGGGCTTTGAGCCACCCTGGCCAGGAGTGTCATTTAAGCTCGCACAATTCAAATGTTTTACTGCAGGTTAAGAGTCTTATCACTGTACTGTGCTTGCAGTCTTCTGTAAATGCCGGTTGGTTTTATACCTGCATTCAAAAGAAATTTCATCACACTCGTTTGACTTGAATGGCCTGTGTATTTTCCCAGTGTAGCGCGTCATTGGGAACAGCATGGTGTAATCAGCACAGTCGACCTAAGGCATAAGAACATGGTGGCATGAAGACGTGGGGCATTTCTATTCCACATAACACAATTAGCCAGAGTAATCCAGTATTTTAATTCCACTGAAATGTGTTACAGGTAAAGGAGGTTGGTGTTTCTGTGGAGGACTGCAGCTGTCTGGCACAGGATGCGTCACGGATATTTGGAGTCTATTGGGAACTCGGCGCTCAGAAAAATAGTTCCCTACCTCCCTATTGGCCTGGCCGATTCTCCGCTCTCTCCAGCATTAAGTACCCATTAACTGTTAAATTCAACGGTGTCCCTGCACGTGTCTATCTGTCTGTGAGTTCCATGGCTTTGCTCTCACAAGTGTATCCAATGGATGCCAAAAGTGTACACCATAAGACATGTCGTTTTTCTCTGTCATAACATGTGGTCTTGAGTCACTTCTTCTTATTTCAAAATACTGTTACTACACTTCTCGCAACAATTCGCACACGCAGTGTTGTACTCCACTGACAAATCCGCTTTCATTCTTTTGTCTTCACTGACTTCTTTTACGTTATTGTCTTAATTTGTGATATCCAAAGGTGTGCAGACATTTAACTTTGAAGTGAACTTAATGCATGAACTTGTTGCTTGTGAACATGGAATAATTAAAATTAACAATTGATGACGCTAGTGTCTCTTTATACCACAGCAATATTGAATTATCAATCAGAAGGCATTCAATCACAGTACATTAGTGACAATAGTGTCTGCTGCAAATCAGATCCAGTACGTTTTTAACTGTAAAATTGCAGACACACTGGTATGGCAGACGCACTATAGAATTAAAATATATTATTAATGGATTAAAAACATGTTATTTAAACAAGCTAAATTAACTTCAAGTAAAGATTTGCTGTAATTAAAATGATTACAGCAACTAACTTTATCTGTGGATTTTTCACAACAATAATATAAATATAGGCAGTTAAAAATCTTGATGTTCTTTAATATAACATGAAATTGCTGACCTGCTGTGGTGTAAAAAGAATAAAACACTTCAGGATATGTGGTTACAGGAGCTGCTTCGTTATTGATTTGTTTCCTTTAACAGCACTCTCTGTCATGTTTTATTCTTTACCTATTATTTTATCAGGTGGACAATATGTAAATAAATAAACCTTATCTTGCCTTTTCCCCCCTCCTTTAAGAGCGCTCCACCTCAATTATCCGCTTACGGAAGGACAGACGATCTTTCAGCTATCCTTTCTGTAATTGCCGATGCCAAAAAATTCATCTATGTTTCTGTGATGGACTACTTTCCCATGTCTCAGTTCACCCCTGAAATAAGGTAACCTTCTTTTGACAAGGATTACCGATTATATTTTTATTAATTATAGCAAATAAAAAAAATAATTACAGTGTTTCATGTGATCGTTGCTCAGAAGTACAAGCTATTGTACAACCATTCGAATCAGTTTATCACTTTATTCTGTTCTGTATATTGTACTAGGCTCTGGCCTGCTATTGATTCAGCTCTGCGGGAAGCTGCATGTGCCCGAAAGGTGGAGGTGAATCTGTTGGTCAGCTGCTGGAGCCACTCTCCTGGAGCCATGTTCATTTTCCTACAGTCTTTATCAGTACTCAGCAAAACACCGCTCAGATGCAACATTCATGTAGTATGTCAAAGATTTCCTGGTTGTGTTTTAACCTAGCTTTTTTCCAGGATGTTGGAAGTTTTTAAAAAAGTTCCTTTATGCATTTTACAGAAAGTTTTCGAGGTCCCCTATACACCTGCGCAACATCGGATCCCTTTTGCTCGTGTCAACCATGCAAAGTACATGGTAACAGATCGCGCTGTATACATTGGTGAGCTTACTTGCTTTGCTTAAATCTTTGTTGTTTTGGTTTCATTGAAATTGAGTTTATTTTTTCAGCAATACATTTGACCATTTTGTTGTTAGTCTTTCAGCTGGTCCCATCCAGGGGTCGCCACAGCAGACCATCCGATCCGCACACAAACCTTTGCTACAGTTTTTATGCTGGATGCCCTTCCTGATGCAACACTCCCATTTTATCTGCATTCAGTGGCTGAGTTATGGGCAATTAGGTGGGAATGAACCTGGCTTTCCGCATGGCAGACGAGAAACATTGGTGGCTCAGTGGTAGGTTTCTTGCCTGCCATGCGAAAGGCCCAGGTAAAATGGGAGGTTTGCGTCAGGATTTGCGTAAAACCTGTGCCAAGTTGTGTATGGATTGGATGGCCCTCTGAGGCGACCCATCCACGGGAGCAATTGAAAGACTAACAATAACAACATTTGACCATTTTGTTCACTGTTTTTCTCTCTAAAAATAGTAAAAGGTAAACTCTAATCTGGTTCATGATTCTATTGTGTTTCTACAGGAACTTCCAATTGGTCTGAAAACTATTTCACCCAGACAGCCGGAGTTGGACTTGTGGTGAATCAGACAGGGTTCGTGGTGGAACAGGGGAAGCAAACAGTGCAGAATCAACTGCAGAATATTTTCCATAGAGACTGGAATTCTGACTTTGCTCAAGCTCTAACGGATGATCATGTAGAGCATTGCAGCAGTAGGAACTAAATGTTGTAAAGCTGAAGCTGTAATATAAGAGACTCCAGCATTCCTGCACCATTTACATTTTTGGCCTTGTGACTAGCTGCAATGTGGAATGTATCTTAAACAAAACTTTGCCCTGGGTTATGGCAATGGCTTCTCAGTCATGTATATATTTTTTATTTTGTTCTACATGTTTGTTTTCATGATCTGTTTACCGATGTACATTTTTCATATGCTGAATGCTGAATTTCTGCTGGAAACTTTTAGACTTATGCTGTGGAATATTCACAAATATTTAAACAGCATGGTTCAAACTGAATATTCTGGGTGATAATTAAACTATTTGCATTATTATTCCTGAGTGGGTGTATAGTTACGTCCAAAATTGTTTAAATAAAAAAATATATATGACAGATTTATATGTATTATATTTATATATCAGCATTTATTACAGCAGGACTATGGGCGTGCACGTTGTGTTGTAGAGCTGTGATTGGCTGCGCTCGGATCAATAAGTAAACAGCGCTTGTTTCTAGTCGGAAACCGGAAGTTGAGGCGTTGAAAAGAAACCAGCTTATGAAAATGGCTACAGATAGGCAACTGTCATCTTTTATCTACCCTCACAAAGGCATTTGTAAAATGTTCCTACTTTTGTGGTTGCTGCATTTTTCTTCGGTGTGTTCGGATATAACTGACGGCACATTGGAGCACTTAAAGCGGGAACACTCACTCATAAAGCCATATCAAGGTGAGTTAGCTGGCTAGTCTAGAAACTTCTTCAACACCTAACCTTAACAGATTTAATCACCTGCTTAAAATTAATTGATAGACAATTATTGGATTGAGGATGATGAATAATAAATACTTTAAGTAAAATGTTATTATTATTGTGTCTTAAACAGAGCTGACGAAGCTTACGACAGATCTCTAGCGCTAGTTCAAATTTCAGGAGTTAACTCTTAAGTTTCATTAGCAAGATATCTTCCTTAGAAAGACACTGTAGATCAGTATGGTTGTGTGTAACATATAATCTTACCACGCCATGTATAAACTCCGTGTTGCTAAATCATTTCTGTAGTTAGAAATCCTAGGATAAGATCATGGGATGTTTTGCATAGTCATTGACCTGTCATGATAATTTACAAAACAGCAGGAGATTCAGGAGGGTGATTTCCTTCAGTGATTTAAAATTGAATAAAATAGGAATAAACCCAACTGTTACAGGAAAGTAATCTACCAGTTTTGTACCCTCCAAATGGAATAAAAACAATTAATCATTGTTTTTCTAAATAAATCCAAAACCTTTGTCAAACATTTTCCAAACTTGATCCTCGATTATGTGGGTGAGAGTATATAGTGTAGAAATCCTCACTGCAAGATTGTCATCATTTTCAGAAGAATTCCACCATCTGTGTTATGATTGGTTATACGAATTTGGTCTCGTCTTTGATTGGTCATATTTTCACTGAGTTTGAAATTAGAGCCAATCCTAGAGAATGGAGGCGGGACTTAAATGTAGGGGTTCTTTAGGACAGTCTAGCTAACATAAATATTATTAATCTTGCTAATATTAAATATTAATTCATTATTAAATGTCAGTCTAAAACACTTGCATGACATTTTAAGTTTGGTGGGTAATGATAAATTATTTTGCTAGTGTAAGTACTCCGGATGGGAATCGCCAGTCACAATATTATCACGATACCTAGGTGCAGATTTGATTAAAATTATGATCGTGTCACCATTCGATATTTTAATTTTTAATGATTAATTAAATTTCTTATAACATTGGTTTTCTCACTTTAAAAACCAAGAGCAGCATTTAAACAATACAAACTAACTTAGAATACAAGAGTTTAGCATTTAACTGAGCAGCAGGTGTTTCTGTTACCCGCCATAATTATAATTTCTAAACAAACTTAGCAAATAATTCACTCCTGCCATATGGGACAAAAAAGTGTAAATCGTGTGAGTCGATCGTTTGTAGGATTATAAAGAAATGTTGAAGTTTTATCTTTTCAAATGCCCCCAAAATCTCAAAACTCAACCTGACAGTGAGTGCACGGGTTGAGCAGCTGGAAGCACGACGGAACATGGGGCTTCTAACGCTCAAAATTTTTGTCTAATTTGCATTTGCTGTGTTGTGAGACTAATTTGCTTAAAGAGTTTGAGAAAAAGGTTGACCAGGGGCTTTTAACGCTCACGAGTTTTGCTATAAATATGTGTTTCTCTTGCGCTACTTGGAAGCTTCTGCGCTTGGTACAGAATTGTTTATATCTATGACTGATTGGCTGATCACAGGTCAAAACCAGCCGGTTGTGGTCACTGGCCGATCGATCGGTTCAGCTCTGTTATAAATGTATTCATTCATTCATTCATTCATTTTCTGTACCGCTTTATCCTGTATTTCGAGTTGCGGGGACCTGGAGCCTATCCCAGGAGACTTAGGGCAGGAGGCGGGGTACACCCTGGACAGGGTGCCAACCCCGTTATAAATGTAAAAAATAGATTTAAATAAAAATAGATTTTGGAGTCAGTCTGGTGAAACTTGAAATGCCACATAAAATAATCACAATTCATAACTGAATCTACCCCCCCTCCCATCTCTAGTAACAAATTGTGTCGTATTTAAAACATGAACCAAAAGATCTTGCAAAGGTTTTATGATATTAAAAAAAAAAAGGACTGTTTCTCATCTGCAATTTCACCCCATTCCTTTCCTCTGTATTATTGTGAAGCAGAGGATTATTTTCTCACAACTTAATATCTTAAAATGTTTATTCCATTATATCCATTGCAGCCTATTTAGGTTTTACACGCCAGTGGTGTCAAACTACCCTTTCTACTTGTCTAACTAGCATTTTTGTTGCAATCTGGTGATCCGTATCGAGTATAGGACTGACACTTTTGTATGTTTATTTAAAATAGTTCGAAAGGGGTTTAACTACACTTTAAGGGGTCTACACTTTAGCACAACAATCAGTTGTCGTATCAACTCATGTGTATGAGTATGGGGAAACGTTTAAATGTTAAAAAGTCCTAGAGAAAAGAAAGCATTTTGATACAACTAAAATTTAGAAAAACGTTAATAACAAGAACAGTGTTCCAAGACAAAAATAATACTAATACTATTGCAATTGGGCATGCCTATCTGGAATGTTCTGAACAAGAAAGTGCGAAAGGTGAAAAAAGTACTTCAAGAAAAACCCCTGTCAGGTCATCACACTTGCAGCCACTGTGGCTACATTGTGCATAGTATTTGAATGCTTTTTTTTTTTTTTTTTTGCATAACACTTTAACCCAGCCAAACAAATTCAGCCGAGGACAGTGTAGCTGCAAGATCACACCTTATAAAATTATGTGCTTTTTTTCAATGTAGGTGTTGGAACAAGTTCTTCAAGTCAGTGGGATTTTAGGGGGAGTACTTTAGTTACAAGCCAGTATGTGCGCCTGACACCTGACGAACGTAGCAGGCAAGGTTCCATCTGGAACACAGTGGTAAGTGACCTCACTGTCTATGTATTTGTATATTTATATGAATTTTCAATCGGAAAAGGTACTTACTTTCAAACGAAAGATATTAGCTACTTTTCGCCATAAGTTTCAGGCCTTGCCACGGCTAAACCGTTTGAGATATCAAAAATCCCTTTGCAATTTTGCATCCTCAATTTTGTACTCTCAAAAAGGCCTGGATAATTGAAAAAAACAATAAGGCACTCGCACCCTATGACATCTGCACTATGAGACATCAACACCATCATAGAGAGGCGATGACGTCATAGTCACCATTAGGTGTGGGCGGTATACCGGTATACACGGTTAACCGGTAGAAATTTGTCAACCGGTAGAGATTTTGGTCTATCGTCTTATC
>JAQMYK010000002.1:21623767-21633870 GCA_030014345.1 Clarias buthupogon
AAAATTGCTTCTACCATGATAGAAGATTTTGGTTATATCGCCCACCCCTAGTCACCATGATGTCATAGTTTTTGAAACAGCGTAATACTTATAAGAACAAGAGAGCCCTTCACACACTATGACACAATAGGGCTGATGTCATGGTGCATGGGCCCTAAATTATAACCAATTATAATGGTGGGGTTATTTTTATTTTTTAGAAAAGACCCCCCCCCCTTCCCCCCCGCCCCCCAATGATACCTTTTGGCCTCCATAGGACCAATTTGCATGTCAAAATTTGAGCCTTTAAGCAGTTAAGTTGGAATGTTTAATCAGAATAATTTCATTTAGATTGAATAAATATGGTCTATGAAAACATATCTAATGGTTAATATCCAAGCCATCATGACTGCCATCACATTCTGTAGATCATGAACTTGTTGAGTTGTATCTTTCCTGTAATTTGCCTCATGTACTTTGTATTGCATCCTGGAAATTTGAGTTTACCCTTTTCCTGTTTAAAGTAAAGTACTCAAACATTGTAACTTGTTGAAATCTTTGTTTTCTATTAAATATTGTTGTTCCAGTTCCCAGATATTTCACTTTAAGTATATTTAAGTATATTTAATTTGTCTCAGGATGGAGTTTTTCTTACACCAAAGTGAATTGTCAAGTTTAATGAAAGTCACTAAGACAGATCGGGCCAAAAGTAAACTTACAGAAAACAGTGAATTACACGGTAATTTGCAAGAAGGAAAAAAGTAACCATCCTTTGTTTCAATTAACTTTAATTATGTCTCCAACATCTGATGTTGTAAATCTTACAGTCTATTTTTTTTTTTACTTTATAGCCCTGTTACTTGAAAGACTGGGAGATGCATGTGCAGTTTAAAGTTCATGGATCAGGGAAGAAGAACCTGCATGGGGATGGCATTGCTATCTGGTACACAAAAGAGCGATTACATCCTGGTAGGTGTGTAAACACCATGGCAGCGAGGTTGTCTTTTCTTATGTGTGGGTTTACTTTTTCAACTGATGTAGTTCCCATCCCTGATCCTGGAGATAAAAACATTTTTTTTGCTCTACCACACCTACTTCTATTCAGAGAAGGTTGATTCATCACCTGATTAGTTGAATCAGGTGAATTGAAGGCAGGGGAAACACCAAATGTGCAAAGGGGGGGTGCACCAGGACCAGGGTTGGGTATCACTGGACTAATGGATAAAGTATGTTGTGTATGTTTTTTTCATTTTTGATTAGTGCATTATGCATTAATATATTCTTTATTACAGTACATCTCAGAAAAATTCGAGCACCATGAAAAAAGTTAATTTTCTTTTGTAATGGAATTGAAAAAATCTAAACTCTCATATCTTCCAGATTCATTGGATGCAAAGTGAAATAAAGCACTGTGGCGCTTTATTAAAGTCCAGGTTACTTTTATAGCAGCCTCCAGCTCATCTGTAATGTTGGGTCGGGTGTCATCTTTCTTTTGACAATATCCCATAGATTTGCCTGACTTGAACCCCACAGAAAGTTGGCTAATCAAGCACAGTAATATAATGGTCAGGAAACTACTTAGCGGTAGTTTTGGCACTGTGGCCATGTACTAAGTGCTGCTCGAAAAGGAAACTTGCATTTTGATGAAGCTTTTCAGCAGATGGACACAGGTGCCCTAAAATCTCTTGGTGGCCGGCTGCATTGACTTTGGATTTGGCAGAGACATGGCACCAAATCATTACCAACTTCTTTGCCTGTCCACTCCTCCTCCTCAAAGACCTCAATTTCCAAATGAAATGCAAAATTTACTTTGATCTGAAAAGAAGGCTTTGAACAACTGAGCAATGGTCCTGTTCTTTTTCACCTTAGCTCAGGTACTTAGCTTAGGTACTAGAGCTAAGTACAAACTTAGCTCTGTTTCTGATGTTGTCTCTGGTTTAGGAGTGGCTCGATACTAAGAATGCAACAGTTGTAGCCCATTTCCAGAAGATGTGGTGGCTCTTGATGCACTGACTCCAGCCTCACTATACTCTTTATAATGCTGTCCAAGGTTGGAGAATCAGCCTTGCTTGATAATTCTCTTAAGGACGTCCCTGTTGCTTGTGCACTTTTTCCTACCACAATTTTCATCCCTTCCAGGCAACTGTTCATGAACATGCTTCAGTACAGCATTCTGTGAACAGCCAGCCCTTTCAGTGATGACATTCTTTGGCTTACCCTCCTTGTGGAGCATGTTGATGATGGTCTTCTGGACAACTGTCAAGTCAGCAGTCTTTCCTGGAATTTCTACTTTATGAATAGTGATTTACTCAAGCTAGAAATGAAATATTTTGAGATAATGGATTTTGGATTTTAGATTTTCATGAGCTGTAAATCATGACCATCCAAAAAAAAAAAAAAAAGGCTCTAAATATTTCGCTTTGCATGTAATTAATCTAGAATATGACCTAAAGAAAATTAAATTTTTCATTATATTCTAATTTCTCAAGAAATTAGATGTACAGTATTAGATACATAAATAAATGTATGTATGTATTTGCTTCAGAGTTGCTTCTCCGGTTGATTGTTTGTTTGTCATATTTCCACCTTCATATAGGACCGGTCTTTGGAAACCAGGACCATTTTGTAGGCCTAGCTGTTTTTGTGGATACTTTCCGCAATGACCTCAACGGCATGGATGTAAGTGTGCTTTACTCACAGGTGATTTTTTTTTCTCAGCAGGCCCAGGCAGCAATGACAACTTCCATGGCTTGGCCGTATTTATAGACACATACCCAAACGATGAGGTTTCCTATGTGAGTTAAGATAACAGTATATATGTGCACATCGCTTGTATTTATTTTTATTTGCTTGGTTGTTGTCAATGAAACAGTATTCATTTGTGAAAATGTTTAATCAATCATAAAATTTCATCTTTTGATTGTGGTGTTCTCCACAATTTGAACAGTGATTAAATGGATAGTTTGGGTCAATAGTTTAAGCCTTAGTTTTATGCTCAGTCCATGTGTAGGTATTTTTATTATAATCCTAAATTTGCAGGGGAAATATAATTAAATATTAATTGAAATACATTCGCATGAATATTTAGAGTTTGAAGGTGCGGTTCTCTCTCAATCAAGGAGTGACTTAAGTTTGGGTTAATTAGATGAACAAACTTTTACGTTTTGAAATATGTGCAGTTACCCTAAGTCTGTAAAACACTGCTGAAGGCTAGCATCATTTGCAGTTTCAGTTGAAGCATCAGTTTAAGCTTTACGACACAGAAAAACATCACAGTACCTTTTAATCCTAAACTGTCCCTTTAATATGGTTTGTGTTGAGATTCATTTGCTTTTGGCTATGTGAAGTATTTCACAAATACATACATTGTAATTCCATATGGGGATTTTTTTCCCCCTGCCATCGTCATGGCATGTTTATTATTATTATTTTTGTGTATGTATCAAGAATACATCTAAACAGGTTTGTACAAATGATACGAATTATTTATTTGGTTAGTCAGATTATTTAAGATTCTTAAAATTTTTTGATATACGCATCATTTTTACAAATCTTTGCAATCCATACATACTGCCAAGTTGTTCAAGTTTACCGCTGTTTATGAATGCTGAACTTTATTTTGTGTATTTCTTATACATAATATTTAAAATAAGACTGATTGTTTGCTTTGAACTGACTCCACAATTTTTATGTACAGTATGCATGCCTTATTTGGAACTGCGTTAACAATTCCTGTAAAATATGTGGATGTGATGACCACTCATCCTGTAATTTTCTAGCGCTCCTTTCCCTACATTTCTGCAATGGTGAGTAACGGCTCGCTGTCATACGATCATGGAAACGATGGCCGCTCTACAGAACTGGGTGGCTGCTCGGCTGAACTCAGAAACAAAAACCACGACACTTATCTTGCTATTCGATACTCCAAAGGCAGACTCACAGTAAGAGTTCCATTATACATTCCTAAATAGATATATATATTTTTTAATCCTTATTTTCATTTACATTTGCAGCATTTGGCAGATGCCCTTATTTAGAGCGCCTCATACATACATCTCATCACAGTCATGGGCAAAAATATCGGCACCCTCTTGTCTCCCAACTCAGAAAATGCAACCCTTCTCTCAGAAAATTGTTGCAGTTGCAAATGTTTTGGTACTCACATGCTTATTTTTTTTTTTTTTTTTACATTGGAACAACACAAAAACAGAGAAGAAAAGTAAAATCTGACAATTCCACATGATGCACAAAATGCACTGAAGAAAATTATTGGCACCCTTAACTTAATATTTGGCAGCACCCCCTTTGGAAAAAATAACTGAAATCAATTGCTTCCTGTAACCATAAATGTGTTTCTTATACCTCTCTACTGGAATATTGGACGACTCTTCTTTTGCAAACTGCTCCACGTCATTCAGATTAGAAGAATGGACGCCTTCTCCCAACTGCTGTTCTGAGATCTCTCCACAGGTCATGGTCATCTATGAGATTCAGATCTGGACTCATTGCTGGCCATTTCAGAACTCTACAGCGCTTTGCTTGTAACCATTTCTAAATGCTTTTTGAAGTATATTTTGTGTCAATGTCCTACTGGAAGACCCATGACTGACCCATGACCTCTGGTGGAGATGCAGCTTTCTGCCACTGGCCACTACATAGCGCCCCAAAGGTCTTTGGTAATTATCAGGTTTCAGGATACCATTCACAAGGTGAAATGAAACCACACACGGTGGCAATAATTTTGAGTTTTGTGTGAATTATTATTATTATTTTTTTTTTTTTTTTGTGTGTTGTTCCAGTGCAAACAAAAACAATAAGCATGTAAATACCAAAACATTTGCAATTGGAACACTTTTCCAAGAGAGGGTGCCGATATTTTTGGCCATGACTGTACATCTGAGCTTGCTTAAGGGCCCAACAGTGGGCACTTCCGGGGTTTGAACCTTGAAACTTCCGGGGCCTTAACCACTGAGCTACCCCTTCCCCCTTGTTCAACAAAATCTTGAATTCATAAGGTCCTAGTACTGAACAAAGCATTACACTTGTGCTTATTTAACCTTATTAAGTTATGAGTACATATTAATATAAAGATTTGTGAAGTGCTTTGTTTTTTTTACAAGAACTTTGAGTTATATCCAGTGCAAATTTAATTATCTTGTTTAATAAAACTTATGCTTTTAAGGTGTAATAGTCAACTTTTTGGTTAATCCTTATAACCTGGAACATATAACCTCTGAACACAGATCAGCCATAACATTATTATGCACAAGATTGTGTGCATTCCCCTTGTGCCACCTGGGCGGCTCTGTCACTTTGGGGCATGACTACACAAGTGTGTGTGATGTGTTGTCTGGTGCCAGGACATTAGTGGCAGATACTTTGGCTGCTGTGGGTTGCAGGGTGGGGCCTCTGTGGATCAGACTTGTCTGGCCGGCCCATCCCATGGGTGCGCAATGGATTGTGATCCACCTGGTCAGCCTCAGGTGTGAGTCAAACATTACAGATGGGCCATCTGTGTCGCGATGGCTGGCTCTCGGCAAGACTGGAAGTGCCGGGGCAGCTCATGTCGTTCTTCAACGCTTGTCCCTTGGCAGGCAGTTAAACAGTAAGATGATTCCACACACCTTTAGAGCCCCTGGGGCACATGGCATGGCCCCTTTCACATGCTACACTCCTTGCTGCTAGTGACCAATGATGTCGGCAGAGTGACTGTGGCCCTAGCCGGAGTGTATGAGGTAACTGAGAACTGCTTCTGGTCCAGATGTTTGTTTGTAAAACCTGGCTGTGCTTCCTTTCAGTTACTTGATAGACACATCATTAAGAGATGCCACGTCTACCCTGATAGTGGAATGTTGTGCACTGGTTGAAAGGTGCCTTAGCTTAAAATTTATGGGTTCTGAGGGAATTGTAAAACTTCAGGGAAGCCACAATATTGAGGGGAGGGGGTTTATTACCTCTATAGTGCAATTTCTGTGCGAAAGATGTTTTGGAGCCCTTATATTGGAAAAAAAGATATACCTTTTATCTAATACACCCTTAATTTCTCTCGATTTATCTTCATGCTTCTCTATCTATAGATTATGGTAGATGTGGATGATAAGAACGGTTGGAAAGAGTGTATTGATATTGGAGGCGTCCGACTGCCTACTGGCTACTTTTTTGGAGCGTCTGCAGCCACAGGCGATCTCTCAGGTAATCCTAGTTCCAATAGAGAGCCACTATCTTCTGCCAAAAGTACATTCTGTTTTCCAAATTGGGCCCCTTTTGCTGTTAAAATAACCCCCACTCTACTTTAAAGGTTTTCCCCTTGACAAATCATGCTATCATAAACCTTGCTTTGTGTCTTACTTAAACATGTTTGAGCTCTTGGCTTCAATAAAGGGGAATTCTTAATGCTATGGCTTACAAAGACTGTTCTCTGCAATTTTCAGCTTAAGATTCTTTGATAGCAGTTTTGTGGAAGAACAACTTATGGGTGTAATGGATGGGTGTATACATACTTGATATTGTATATGTTTATGACTGTAAATTATTCCCCATACTGTTTTTGTCTGTTTTGGACCATAGACAACCATGATATCATCTCCATGAAAATGTATCAGTTGATGGTGGAACACACGCCTGAGGAAGATAGCCAAGACTGGACTAAGATTGAGCCCAGTGTCAGTCTGCTCAAGTCTCCCAAAGGTACACTAGAAGTTTAACACTTATTCACTGAAAGAAAAAAAAAAAAAGTAGCTTATTTTATGATGCTTGCTTCACTGTGTAGTTATGATAATTGATGATGATGACAAAGATGATGATTACTTACAGGGGTTGGACAATGAAACACTGGCCAATTTAGTGTGGGAGGTTTCATGGCTAAATTTGACCAGCCTGGTGGCCAATCTTCATTGATTGCACATTCCACCAGTAAGAGCAGAGTGTGAAGGTTTAATTAACAGAGTAATAGCACAGTTTTGCTTAAAACATTGCAATGCACACAACATTAAGGGTAACATATCAGAGTTCAAAAGAGGATTATTTGTTGGTGCGACGAACCACATCCAACAGGAGTAACTGTGGACGCAAGAGGAAACTGAAAGGGATGTCTGGGTGCTAACATGGATTGTATCCAAAAAACACAAAACCACAGCTGCCCAACTCACTGCAGAATTAAATGTGCCCCTCAACTGTCCTGTTTCCACCAAGTTTGTTGGGAGCTCCACAGGGCCGGGCTGCTATAGCCAAACCTTTGGTTATTCGTGCCAATGCAAAACGTCGGTTTCAATGGTGCCAGCAGCGAAAATCTTGTGTTGTGAACAATGTGAAACATGTATTGTTTTCTGATGAGTCCACCTTCACTGTCTTTCCCGCATTTGGGAGAGTTATGGTGTGGAGGAGCCCCAAAGAAGCGTACCACCCAGACTGTTGCATGCCCAGAGTGAAGCATCAGTGATGGTTCAGAGGGCTGCAAGGGTGGATCAGCGATGGATTGGGCTGTAATATCATAGCATTCCCTAGGCCCAATACTTATGCTAGTGTAAGCAGTGCCGTGTATCAGGAAGATAATGCACCAATACACACAGCAAGACTGGTGACAGAGTGGTTTGATAACCATGAAAGTGAAGGTGAACATCTTCCATGGCCTACACATTCACCAGATCTAAATTTCCTCCACCAGCATCACGTAGTGACCTGGCCACTATTCTGCAAGAAGAATCAAAATCCCACTTTGCAGGATTGTATCTGTCATTCCCAAATGATGACAAATTGATGCTGTTTTGGCCACAAAAGGAGGCCCTACACCATACTATTGAATGATTGTGGTCTAAAACCTAGCTTTCAGTTTCATTGTTCAACCCTGTACTTATTCCCTATATTTCTTATTCTGTACAGGGTCCCGGGATGATTATGATGAGGATTATTTGCCTTTTGAAAAGTACTTTGTGCTGCAGGTCAATATTTTGAACAATGCTGTATTTAAAAAATAAATAAATAAAATAAATAAATATATATAAATATATATATAAAAAGAAAAGACATAAGCAATGGTGTTGGAGAAACAATTGTTGCCTGACATCAATCTGGAAAGGGTAATAAAACCATTTTCAAACAATTCTGATATCAACATTATACAGTGAGAGGTTATTCACAAGTGGAAAGCATTCAAGACAGTTGCCAATCTTGCCAGGAGTGGATGTCCCTGAACATTCACCTCAAGGTCCGACTCTGTAATGCTCTGAAAAAAATTAAATAAAAATAAGTAAACAGCTACATCTCGGACCCTACGGGCCTCACTGAGCATGTTGAATCACGGCACAATTAGAAGAAGGCTGAACAATGAACAAGTATGTTTATTTGGAAGGGTTGCCTCTTTTTTTTTTTCTTTTGTCTGGCTTTGTATTTGCAATCAAATAATTTTAAAGATGTTTTAACACATAAAAAAGAGCCCATAGAATTAAAAAGGTAGTAATGTTTTTTTTTTTTTTTTTTTTTTACATCACTGTACATGGCTTAATGTTTTGCAAACATTTATTTTGGTATTTTATACTGATGTATAATGTTTTAAAATCTGTGATTTTTTCTTTCTTTCTTGTGATAGACAATGTTGATGATCCAACTGGCAATTTCCGGAGTACACCTCTTACCGGATGGAAGGTCTTCCTGCTTCTCTTGTGCGCTCTTCTCGGGATTGTTGTTTGCGCTGTTGTGGGAGCAGTGGTCTTTCAGAAACGACAAGAAAGGAACAGGAGGTTTTACTAGACATCAGTATGAACAGGACATTTTCAAAAGAACTCAAAAGAATTTGAATGGGAGAGGTTAATGTGACTTTTTTTTTTTTTAAGCAGTTGGACAAATGCAGCAGCAGTGGTTTCTGTTAATACAATGTACATCAGATCACACTTTTGCAAAACAACATTAGGTTTTGAAAAAAGGCAAACTGTTCAATTGGTGTGGAAGCAAAGACTACGCTTTCTTATCTATGCTGTTTATTTGACACATACTGCTCTGTTTCTAGTTTGATCTTTTTAAAACATGTTTAAATCATTTATTGAATTGTTTTGATTTTAGAATTACGCCAAAACCATTTTAGGTGTACTTGTTAATTTCAGTCAAGATGTCTTTTCCTCAGTTACCTACCATTTGGTTTTGAAGGGGATTATGTTGAACTAAAAGGGTTGAATAGCGTTTGGTGTTAACATACTTAATTTAGAGTGGAGAAACTATGAATTGTATACATCTGTTTTGTCCTAAAAATGTACCACCATGTTTTCTTATTTGTGTGTTGCATTTTGTTACTGCAAACTGCTTTCGTAGTCAAAAAAACTGAATGGAAATGGAGTTATTGAGAAAACAAGTAAAGTTAAGTTGTTTATCAATTTGTGCATGACTGTTTAGGGTTTTGTTTTTGGTTTTTTTGGTCTTCTTCAGCTCCAACAGTATTGTAATTTTCCTGGTTCTTGCAAATACTAAGTATTTTGGCTGCAGAAATCTATGAAAGTGTGATCTGATTTGCTTTAACATGAATGTCTTGATTCAATACATATGTAAGGACACAGCACAGTTTGGAGAAATAAGAGAATAATACACTGAGGCTTAAGCTAACTTGAAATGATGAAAAACTCAATGATGAGAATCCTGTGAATGTAACACAGTACATGTTGCAGACTGGTTAAAATGCACTAATGCGTCATTTAGCTGTTCTGCACCACAAGTCCAGTTTCTATGAAATAGAAAAGGGCAAGCATTGTACAAGGAAATAAAGACGTTCTTCCATTAGTGGCTGGAATTTTTTTATATTGTATTTTCTATTATATAAGGTGTGTGTGTGTATACCTATACACACACATACCCCTTGGGGAAAATAAGTATTTGACACCACAACATTTTTATCAGTAAGGGGATTTCTAAGTGGATTATTGACACAAAATTTCCACCAGATGTAGCCATCAAGCCAAATATTAAATTCATAAAAAGAAATCAGAACATTTAAGTATACAAGTCATAATAAATAAAGTGAAATGACACAGGGAATAAGTATTGAACGCACTTTATTTAATACTTTGTAGAAAAGCCTTTGTTGGTGATTACAGCTTCTAGACGCCTTTTGTATGGAGAGACCAGTCGTCTGCATTGCTCAG
>JAQMYK010000002.1:21650176-21675878 GCA_030014345.1 Clarias buthupogon
TAAATTTTTAATGAGCTACTTTTTACTTTTACTTGAGTAGATTTTTATACGGGTAACTTTACTTGTACTTCAGTAAATGTTCACTAAAGTATCAGAACTTTTACTTAAGTACAAAATTTTATTACTCTTTCCACCTCTGTTAATGAGTAGCTTTTTTCATTCTGATTAGAGATTCCACCTTAACTGTTTACATGGAGCATGACGAGATAAGCTGTAGGTTTAGATGCTCAAAGCATTTAGTCAAAATATAACCTTTTGACACTCACAAAGTGGTTCTGCCAACAGTGAAGCATTAGATCTGACAGAAGAGGAAGAACTTTTTCCCTCTAACTTTGAGGTCGTGTTGTTTCCCATCATTTGTAACAAATCCTGCCTTCTTTTTTTATGAATGGTTCCAAGAACTCAGTCTCATTTATGATTGGTTGGATGCTTTACTACGTATGAAATGGCAAGTCAGTCAATGCCCCTTCCTCAGCCAGAGACCAAGAGTCACTGGATAAAAGTGAAAAGCTTCCGTCATATCACCTAATGTTGCCCTCACAGGCACAGAAAGAATATATTTATTGCAACAAGCAATAAATTCATCCCATCCGACTAGATCAGGTCAGACGTTTTTGCGGTGGTTATGTGAGGCATTTATTCCAATTTGACATGTATTATTACTGGAAAATAAGGGTCCATGTAAATTTACCTAGCGTCACAATCCAATAAACCTGACAAAACCAGCACTGAAGCTTTAGCACCAACCAAAACTGAAGTTTCTAGGTTTCCCCTAATTGGGTGCTTTGCAAACATGACAGCTGATAAAACATGCAAATCAGATCTGCACCTGCATTACCAGAAATAACTCACCAAACCAGGAGGTGGCAGCAGCCTGTAAAAGCAGACCCACTAGCTGCCCTTGGTTACCAGAGATGAATGAAAGAAACATGTATTTACATCCACTGTGTTCATCTTCAATAAGCTCAAATAATAATATAATAATAAGTCCTTATAGCTGAAATATGACTAAGCTCTAAATACAAAGGTTGTTATTTTTTATACCAAACCAGTCCAGTTTATACCAAATAATTTTTCCAAAACTATGTAAAAAAAGAATTGTTAGTTTATTTGTTACAGACAATATCAATTTCATTTTGTTGTGATGGGCAAACCAATGTCACTTTTTTTTTCACCATTGTCACTTTTTAACCTTTGTGCTACAGGATATTACTCAATATATTTATTATTATTATATTTTAATGATTGCTTTTTTTTTTTTTTTTTTTTTTTTGGCAGGAACAATTTAAAATTGACCCAGAAGGTGGTCTTACCAACTTGCGCTACAAGGTGGAATCCCGACAAGAGCTTTTGATCAGTGGTGCCCCTTGCACCGTCATCAGCACCTTGCTGGAGTGTGACATTAGCCAGACGCCCTGGTGCCAGTTCAGCTAACACACCTGGGCTGCTGATTCTCTGTGCCATGATAATGTCATTTCTCCATTTATAGGATCATTATTGTGGACAGTTTTACTGAAATAACCTGGATATTTGACCTGAAAGAGAAAAGACAAGATGTAAACAGAAACTATTGTTTTATTGCTACTGTTGAAGCTGCCTATGTTTTACTTGGACAGAACTGAACTATCAGACACTTTCAGGTATTGCACTGAGAACACGCCAGCAATGTTACTACTAATATGAGCTTTGAATTTCAGACGGGTGAAGTTATAGCAATGGCATTTTCCTGGACTCCTTTTCATGGCGCAGTAATTAATATTTTATTTGTGTATGCTGAAATCAGAATGAGTGACTTGAAGCGAATATACTTAGAACGGATTAAGGGTACTTTGAGGACATTTGCACATTATTCATATTTATATGAAAAACCAGGCTACTTAGTTTTTATACCATGTTTTATCCCATGTCTTGAGGCTAGTTGGTTTGGGCTGGATTATATCATGAATGGATCTGCAGGTCTGTAGTATTAAAAGATATCATAGAAGAAGAGAGGATCATGCCTGCTTTCTCTTTACCAAATATGTTCAAACATCCATTGACCTCTTGAGGGTAAAGATGCGACTTGCTTTGATGTGGATGTGATGGTCAGTGGGGTCAAATTTTATTTTTACAGCTTGGTCAGACAGTGTTAAATGTAACTGTTTTGACAAGAGCAAGCCTGAATCATTTTTAAAGATGTATTAAATGGGATTATTACAAGATGTGTGTTTACTTTTCTCTTACTACTTCACTGTTGTCACAAAACCTCATCCAATAGCCAGCTCTTCCCAAGTATACAACAGCTACCAAAGAGGAATTACATAAGACTCAGAAGTGACATTATAATGCAGTTTTCTAAGATGCTATAACCTGGGTATTTTCCCCACTTCCTCAGTTAACTATGAGGGTGAGTTTTATTGTACTCCGGTTATTTTAAAGCTTCTCTTGGCCGCACTGTCTTATCAGGGCTTTTCATTCAAGGCTACTGTCTGTGTATGCCCCACTTGTGATCTGACTGAAAGAAGAGCAGCATATGGTGATATTTTTTTTTTGTGTGTGGTCTATGGGTGTACCTGGTGCTGTTATTTTTCCGTAGACCTTGTGTGCAGAATGGAGAAGTGTGTTTGAATGGATAGAGAAGTTCAAGGAAAGTCACACAAGTGTTAGCCATCAAGAAGAAGACAACATTGCATTCTCCCTATAGTCCTGGTTTTGCTCCATCTGACTTTCACCTGTCTGATGAAGTAAAGACTCACAAAGAATGTGAGTGCATTCGTGGCTCACAGCTCAGCCTAAAACATTTTTAATGAGGGAATATGAAAGCTTGTTGACAGATGGACAAAGTGTATTGAAAAGTAAGGCAATATGTTGAAAAGTTATGTATTAATCTTTTCTAAAAAGTTAATTAAAATGAATTCCACAGCCAGAGTGCAGATAATTTTTGACTCACCTCTGTATATTGCCATTTTCTTTCATCATTCATTCACAGTTCACTTGCATATGATGCAGAGGATTACATGTTACAAGTTAATTTGAACCCAACATGGCAGAACTTCAGTGCTACGATGCTGAGCGTCATTTTGGTTGACGGTATCAGCTGACAGTATGTTCTACATGTTCTGCTAAAGAAGTGTTGATGAACACAGAGATAACAAATCAGTCAACTGGGTCTCCAGTAGTGCATGTTAGTTGGCAACTTGCACATGCCTTTATTGCGACAGATGGTACTTTGTCAATAGTGGAAGTCATGAATTCATGCTAATACACTCACACTAATACACACAAACTGGAAAATATATATAAAACTGACAGCAAATTAACAGAATTGGTGCATGGCACTCAACATGAGCTGAATCTATTTAACAGGTGAAAATTTCCAGGAGCGAGTCTCAACGTGTTTTAAAAGGCTTCTGGGAGACAGTGACAGAAATGTGTTTGGAAAGTGTCTAGCATTTGGCTTCCACCACCATAATTCAGTGGGTTGGCGTTCTTCTGTTCAAAGACCAGTTGCTATAATCCATGGCTAATCTTGTGGGTAGGAAATCCAGCCTGACTAGAGATTGGTCCAAACAATGTTGAAATATCTACCAAAGCTACCTCTCTCTCAAAGATTGTATGACCCATCTGTTTAGGGTTGGGTTTAAAAAATATATACATACTGTATATAATTTCAAAAGCATCATTCCTTTGGGTGTTTGGGACCAGGAAGAATTTGCCTTTGTCCAATCACTTTTTCAAATATCATTCAAATGAAAACTGCAAAGTGATTTTTTTTGTTGTTATTGATAACCTAATTCACATAGAATTTAAGGTGCCTTACTAAGATGTTAATTCACCATGAGTCACCACAACAGCTTCTGTGCACTTTGGCACAGATTCAACAAGTGTTTGGAACTGTATGGATGGGGGAGGGGATGAACACCATTCTTACAAAACTGGAGAATGCTGTCTGACATGTAGCTCCAAAATCAGCCATATGTCTTCATTTACGTTTAAGTTTGGTGGCTAAGGGCAATACCACATGATCATTTTCATACTTATCTACCCATTTAGTGAGTCCTCATTCTCATCCTGCAGATCACCCTCATAAGAAAAGAATATTTTATCATAGGGTAACTGTACACTGATTAGCAGTGAACAGTGTATAGCACAGATGTCTTCGCCCACTTGTTGAGATGATGAAGAATGAACTGTCTGACCATAGCATTTCTTTTTCACATCTTTGTACACGTATCAAATATTAAATGGACATTTATCATTGTAATGAGAGGGCTATGCACTGCAGCCTTACTTTAATATCTCTTTATGTACAGATGCAGACTTTTCCTGTTGAAAGTTTGATCATGGCCTGCATTGACTGTGTTTACCTCCAGTTTCCTTACACAGTCTAAAGACATGAACTTGACTAATTGCCATTTCCGAAGTTTCACATTGCGTTTGCAATGGATTGGCACCCTGTCCAGGGTGTACCCTGCCTAGAGCCACGAAAACTCTGGGATTGGCTCCAGACTTTTCGTGATCCTGTACAGGATAAGCCGTATAAAGAATAAATGAATGAAAGAATAGTTGGACTCTGTTTTTGTTACATGTCACAATAACGTAAAAATCATCATGAACACTCAATGTAGATTTGGGCACAATTTTGCATTTATATTTGATCTCAAAGTGCAGATCTAAAGAAGGGTGACTTCACTGAAATATTAGTTCCTCTTGCCATCTTTTCCACTCACTCACTTACTCACTCATTGTCTGCACCAATGTATCCTGTATACAGGCCCTGGATCCTATCCCAGCAGACTTAGGACACAAGCTGGGGTACACAATGTCCTTACTTCTGTCATGAAGCACAGAGTAAGTAACTTGGTATTATGACATGCATTATCTTCTAGTTCTTGGGTTCACAAAGGTAACAAAACATGATGTTAAGTGAAAAGCATATGCCAAATTTTTCTTATGTGTCCAAATGTGTATGTAAATGTTGCCCTGCAATGCGCTGTATTTCTGCTGCTTGTTCTACCACAACGCTGAACAAAGTGAATGTTGGAGTGAGTAGACGTGCATTTATGGCCAAGATTTTCCTTTAATTTGTCACCTATCTGTCTGTGAGGTACAAAAGATGTAGATTTCAGAAGTTTTGTGGATGTGGTTTGAATCATGTTAATTTATTTGTTTGAGATAAAATCAGATTTTCCTCCTCAGCATCGACTCTGTTTTAGTCGATGTGTAGCAGGATGCTAATTATAACTTATACAAATTATTTTGTAGTGTAGATTAAATGAAATTAAAAAAAGCCATGCTCTGGTAAGGTAAAAATGTAAGATTTAAAGATACTCTGTAATCCAATTTATTACAATAGGCGCATTTATCTTTATAATGACTGAAACGTGTAAATGTTTTTCCCCCCAGGCTATTAGCTTAATATTTGCAAATGGCGCGTGAATGTTACTTTAATAGGCTAATCACCAAAACGACATCTTAGGCGGTATCCATAACATTAACCTTATTAACCTTTCACACACGCATTAGAGAGAATTTGCTTCACTGTCGATGTATCCAAACAGTCTTGACATTTCCCCCCCCCCAAACACGATGATGTTTTAGTGTTTAATGAATTTAGTTCTAAACTCGTCATGCTCTTGCATGCTCAGTGGGGTCACCATTCGGTGAAATGAATTAAAAATACAGATTGTAGTCTAATTGGCGTGTTAGCAGTTGAGCCCTGAGCCTTTATGAGAAGTCAGCCGTAATCCCTTTAAAACCCGACTCTCGCAGAATGGAAGCGAAACTCGCCGATGCTCGCCTTTAAAAGCGCGAGCGCTTTTCCGCCCTTGCTTCACTCCGCTCAGAGCTTGTCAAGTCGCAACATGGACTCGACGTGCTTCAGGGAAACAGCGCGTTACTCGTCGAGAGAGCAACCCAAGAGCTTTAGCATTGACTGGATCCTGTCTTCCGGACAGCGAAAGCCAGGTCTCGGCAGTAACCTGTACGATTATACACAACCCAAAGTTATTATGCGCGGAGCTTTAAATCCAGCGTCAGTTTACAGGCCTTTTGTTGCTGCTTTCGGATCCGCGTGCGCTTACGCTCCGCACTTTTACCATCGTCAGAATACTTCGTACAGAAACACAGAGGCGCGGCTTCATTACGGTAAGACTAATATATGTATAGCATTATATATTGTATAGGTCTCCGCCGTGGACAGAGTTACTTAATTAATTTTATTCACTTCTGTTTTTTAGGGCACCACGACTCGGATGGTTTATTATGCACTGAAGATTTTGGACTGAAGTCGTGTCGGAGGATGCGCACGGTGTTCAGCGCGGAGCAGCTGCAGAAGCTGGAGGAGGTTTTCTCCAAGCAGCGTTACATGACCGGCTCGGAGAAAGTGTTGCTCGCATCGGCGCTGCGTCTCACCGAAACCCAGGTCAAAGTGTGGTTTCAGAACAGGAGAACCAAATGGAGGAAGAGCAGAGAGGTTGAGCAACGACCGAAGGACAAGTGCAATGACCTAAAGCACGAAACGTGCATGTCAGAAGACGGAGAGTTCAAAGACACCGACGAAATCTCCTAAAACGTGAACACGGCGAGCACCAAGTCCAAGTTACAAACACAGGCCACTGGACATCTATTCATTCTTGTTAAACAAGAAATTAAGGCATGGTGCCACTATGTGGCTTTATAGTTATTCATGTACTTTCACAATTATAATATTTTCTTCAATATTCTTTAAAAAAAAAAAAACTTTTTTTTTTTTCTTTTAGCATTGTGTAATGAGGTTTTTTGTCAAACAAAATAATGCTGTTTGGGCTGTTTTTTATTAAGTGTATAATTTTGTATTTTCTGTTTTACCATTTAAGTAATATTTCCAATGAGTGTTTGTTCTTTGAGCCTTACATCCTTTGAGCCTTACATCCTTTGAGCTTTACATCCTAAATAAACCTTTTATTGAAATTATTATTATTATTATTATTATTATTATTATTATTATTATACATAATAGTAGAAGTAGTAATAGTATCGACCCTAGCAAAGCTCCATACATATCCTAGCATATATGTTTAAAAAAAAAAAAAATTCATAAACGATAAACGAGTTTTTTTTCATGTAAAATTACGCATAATTGGTTCTAAAGTATATCATACGATATCATGGGGTATACAAGATGCACGTGCGCAAGAGAAGTGAACAGATGTTAGTTTTGCCTTTGCATTGTGTTATATTTTGTTGCTTAACCTGCCGATGCACAATAATGAGATTTTGCCCCTTCTCCCTCATCCTTATACTGTTGAACACCAGAGGGCAGTGTGTATACGGAAGAAACAACGGTTAATTCTCAGCATCCAGGTTCCCACAATCAGATCAGATAAACTGTGATTATAAAATAATGCAGTTTTTATATTCTTTATATAAAGATTCGATATGTATGTGGCGTACATTAAATTATCAACAGTTAAGATTTTGAACGTTTGTATGTTACCATGTGTTATTTGCTAAATGCATTTTTATCAATAATAAAAAAAAACAACAATAAAAACAGCCCCCTCCAAAACAAACAAACAAACAAGCAAAACTAATTTTAAACTATAGAGCGATAATAAATAGGTTGTGCTTCTGTCTTTTAGCTTGACAAATTGTCCAGTGTTTCTAAGACATAAAAAATAGAAATATAATTTCACAGGCTTTTCAGTATTACACATTAGGCCTGATATCAGTGACTGTGATTAAATCTGTTAAAACACGCTTTTTGAACGGAGTTCAAATCTTTGAATCTTTGATGCATTTAATTATATACACAGAACATGTTGCAAAAAATAATGACAAAAAATACAGTACCAACGAAATAAAACTTACAAAATTAATACATTATAAAATAAATAATAAATTATCTGTAAAATTTATACATTATAAACATGAGTTTGGTGTGTAAAGCGAGATTATTATTATTATATCAAATTTCTGATGGAAATTAGCAATTGAAAATGTGCATGCTATTAAACGGCCTCCTTTTGCAAGTTCAGTGCACAATTCAGTTATATGATGTACTCTCATGAAACTGTTTTAATTGCCTAATTCAGCAAAAAATTCTCTATAGTACTTTGACAAATTGCTTCAGTCTCAGGTTCTTCCACTTTAAAAGTTTTAATGCGTCTTTTTTAAAAGTTGTAAAGTTTATAAGAATAGATGGTGCTTCATTTCTTCCTAAATCGGCGACCAGTAAAAGAGCTAACATTGGCTTCGGGATTTTCAAAGGAGGCTTAACTTCAGTTAGTACCAGGCGGGGGAACAATAATCACATTTTCGCCTTCACACCCGGAGAGCTTACAAAAACTCCAACTGTTATAGCCTTTCAGTCGTGCCCAATCTGTAATCAATGGCCAGAGGCAAAATTAATAGATGCTAATGACCATTTGAGTCGAAGGCAAAAGGGGCCAAAATTGGCCAGAGAAAGCTATTAATTATATGCTGTAGGATTGAGCGGGCAAGGAGGAGAGAAGGATTTTCGGGTCTTTTTTTCCGAGCTAGCGGAAGGGTCTGTGGCCTGCGTGCTTCACACGGCTTTCCCGAGCAGGGGGCTTTTGTGCGCCGCATAAGCCGCGATTGTTCGGCCTGAAAGGGGTGACATCTGTCCGGGGATTCCGGGACTCTGATCTAGCCCATTAGCCTCAGTCCTCCCTCAACAACTTCGAAGGATTGTAACTGACAAATGAGACAAGGAGAGGCACTTGAGACACGCTGAGCTGAGAGATCAATGGCGCGCTCCCCTTGATCTGGAACCGGTTCATTAAGACGCGTTCATAAACTCCGTATGCTGAACTTCCTCCCAATTCCACCCATCCATTATAACCTCCCTATGGCTACAGGCGAGTACAGGCTCGCAATCAGCAATAAGATTCGGCGATATTAAACGGCGAACTTTATGTAAAGCGATCATTTAAGCAAATGATATGAGGTGCTGGTGCGCATCTCCAAATAAATTAAGTCTCATCTGCTTTGTTAAACCACAGCTTTAATTTTATTTATAGTAGGCTAAACCGTTTTAACAGGTTATGTTTTATATTCTTCAGATGCACTGAACTTGCACACTGCAAATAAAGGTTAAATTTAGCCTTTTGAGATAAAAATATACTATATAAATCAAAACATTTTGCTCAAAGTTTGGTACTAACTTGTCAGTCTCGTGATTTTTTGCGTATTGCAGTTTACCTGTAATCTATATCTTAAAAAAATAAATGTGTGTAACTTGAAAAAGTTATTATTATTATTATTATTATTATTATTATTATATCAATAGAATAATATTACTTTAAGGCCTTTTCATTTAAATTCTAAACTAGCATTAAGGAATATGAACGCGGTGGGCTGTAGGATTTAGTTATTTAATAAAGAACATATAAATAGTCCTAGTATAATCTGCCAATGTGATTGTTTACTTGCAATATCCTATATAATGTTTAAACAGTTTATCATAAGAAATGAATTGGTCTTGTGAAATACTTAAACCGTCGAGTAAATTGTGAGACAAAATATTTGCAACTTTTCATTTTTTTTTTTTCATCCTTCGATCGAAAGTAGCCTATAATATCAGATGTGGCAGACCCTGTCAGACCCCCCCCCCCCCCTCCTGCAAATATTGGTTATGAAACTTCGTTTTTATAAACCACAGGTGGGTTCTTTTGTGTAACATATAAGGAATAATGAATCAACTCAAATATGAACATTTTTTCTGTTTATTAAGCTTCTGACATATGACACGGAACGATTTAACGTGAACAAAATGGCTGTGCGCTTAGCGTTTGCTTGGCTTCTTTTGCGCATGCGCACCACACCTCTGCGCGCAGAGCGGGGAGCAGGTATTGAGGTTAGTGACTGAGTGAGTGAGTGACAGGCTGGAGCTCAAAAGCTGTCTGATCATCGATCATATCAGTGTACCAAGGTGTTCCGCGCTCTTGAAGTTCCACCTAGATTGTCAGCCGAAGCAAACAGACGGTGTGACCACTACCTGAACTGAGTGTTGTCGCGGCATCCCAATGCTGCATTAATATTTGAATGAACGTTAGCTGACACTGTCAGGTCAATATCAGAGAGCTGTCCGGATTTGGACTTTAGAGGAGCCAGAGCGCAGCTGCATCCCGGTTTCGGACGCGCGTGAGGAATGTCGCGCACATGAAGTTATGGATTGCAAAAAGACTCTGATTACTTTCAGAAACCATTTTGTGGAAATTTGATAGGAGAATTCTTAATTTTAATTTTAATTTTTTAAGTATTTTTTTCCCCTCAAAACTGGTTTGTGTGTATTGGGAACGCGCTCGGGGAATTTGTTTTTATCCTGAACCTGTAATTTCAGTGCCAATAATGTTTCAGCACAAAAAGTGTTTTACGATTGAATCTCTGGTCGGAAAAGACTCCAACTCCTCCAGCGCTGGAGATGAACCGATTCGGCCAACGGCTCTGCGCTACACCGAATCTGTGCATCCGGCTCCGTTCGGCAGCTGCTTTCAGAACTCGGCCCGGACGTTGTACGGGAGCGTGAACGCGGACATGATGTTCCCGGATCCGGGATCCCACTCGGCCAACTCTGCGCTCGCGCTGCGGCACCTGCCCATTCCCACTCAGCCTTTCTTCAGCCCACACCAGCGGGACAGCCTGCACTTCTACCCCTGGGTGCTCAGAAACCGATACCTTGGACACCGCTTCCAAGGTCAGTATTAACTCACAGAAAACAAATAGACTAACTGTGGCACTCTGGCATCTATATATCATACAAGCTCCTTACCTGTTTGTTTAAGCATGAGCATCTGAGCTGTATGAAAATTAGATTATTAGAGTCATTTTGAAAGCCTAAATACCCATTTCTACACCATTTTGCATCTTATGTCTCAGTAACAGGTGTGTTATTTTATGCTGGAGCTATCCAGGCCACAAAACCGCACAGAAAATGTTATGCGCATTCTAGTCAAGCGCTATGCCTATATCAAATTTCTTTCATTTTCCTATCGTAATAACAAAAACCAACCCACGACACGCATGCTTTTTTGTACATTTTATATAGCGTAATTTCTACACAAAAAAAGATTCTCAGCGATAAGGCGTAGTTTTAAAATAGTTTCGACCACGTGTCATCCCACCAGGAGAATAAAACACTCTTCTGTACGTGAATTAAGTGCGTGAGTGTGTGCGTACGCGCGCGTTCATGTGAAGGATTGCACACTCAAGAAATGATAAGCGTGTGGGGGTTGTAGGAAAATCTATGAAATCTATTTAAACCCGCTTGAATTCACAATCAGCAATGCTTCAAAAAATAAAAAAGGGAAATATGCATGGCTGCTTATTAATCTATATGATCATGTTTTTTTTATATTAGAAAGTTACTTTTGATTAGAAAAAAATAAACATTTATAAATAGTGGAAATAGGTTAAGGATAACTAGTTCTGTATTACAGAACCCCACCTTGAAAGAAGTCATAAAATATTTTACAGTAGGAATAGAAATCATTAAACAAAAACAAGAAATTCTAAATAATTAAACAAATATAAAATATATAATTGATTAATTGTTGTAAACTATGAAATATATTTGTGGGTGAAGATTTACTTTCCTGGTTGTTGTTGTTATTATTATTATTATTATTATTATTATTATTATTATTATTATTATTATTTCTTTAATAGTCAGAAGTGTTAAGTTACAAGCTTTTGTATTAACTGACAACTAGCACAAACGAACTCTATTACTTGTACTTATAGACAAAGTCTTTTATTCAAATGAGAAAATATTTAGTGGTTTGAAAACTAGATTTGCTTTTCTGTTAGTTCAGATTTTATAAAACATTTACTCATATAAGGGTCATAATATGGAAGCCAGAGCAAACAGTAGGGTTGGTACAGGATTTATTAATCTCTGGTCTAGTCCTTATTTTTCTAGATGATAATGTTACGATTATTATTAATCGATTCCGATTATTAATTATCAGCTAACTTTGTGAAAAAAAAAATAAAATAAATTTTTCTTGCAGATAAGTAACAAGCAAATTATACATATAAATGCTATTAAATGAAATAATCCTTTGTAATAAGAAAATATGGATGATTAAATTGCCATACATGGTGAATAATTCAGTGAAAGATGGTGATTACAGTATTTTTGCATGAAATGACTGATATTTAAATTAATACAAGATTCCGTCTATAAACTTTACAGACATTGCCGCGATAAATTATATCTCTTTAGGTGTATTCAGATTATTTTACTGTGAACATTTAGTGACTATACCTGATTGTGGGTGGTCTTGCTTACAAGTCAATTTGTTAAAGCAACAGGCTTGCTGCGTCTGACATGGCTATCCTTTATGCAAGGTGAAATGAGAAAGCTCAGCCACATCAGGTGTGCTGGGTGACGCACTCGGCTCAGCCAAAGACCCTAGGGGCATAGGACTCAGGTAATTGGTGGAAGCCTGAGGTTGTTGTCGCTGTTACTCAGATCCGGGGACTCAGATAGACTCTCTTTGTTTATGGACAGGGATGATCCACTCACTGACGGTGTCCAATAACCTAGAAAACCACTGTTTGGACAAGACTAAATATAGCCGAGGGGATTGAGTGGTAAAGGATTACCTATCATGAGTGTCACTTTTTTTTTTTGTCAGCACTAATGTGTATATAGTATTTTAACTTAGTCACTTCCTGAATGAGCAAAAACCATGCGTCTGTTTCCTTAGATCTCTTGTGCAGCACAATGTAAACAGGATCCTTGTCTAGCCTGCTGTTGTACATAGGCAAGGATTTGTGTTATGGGTGCTTATAGCAGACTGTTGTGTTGTTTTTGACTGGAGAAACAGACCGCTCTCTATTTGCAATTACTCTCATTCACGGGACTTCTTGTGGTATCATATTACGTTAAAATACACAGGAAGTTAATGTTGCACGAAAAAAATCCTTTCTTTAATTCATACTTTCAAGGAAGCCTTATTCTAGTGCTATCAACAAACAAAACATTTTTTCAAATGATTCACAGCTTGATTCACTGAAATGATTCACAGCAAATTTCTTTGTACAATAACATTAAAGATACTAAGTTTTATTCTTATCCAGTGACCAATAAGATTTTATTAATTATCATAAATTTTCCAAAAAAATATAAAACAAGGCAGTATGAATAATTTTTTGTTGTTGGTATAACTGTTATCGTTGTCAAATCTGACATTTTTATGCTTGGTGGTTATACTAATATAGCAGTCACTTAAAACTAAATATTTCTACAATAGGTTTTTACATTCAATTTTACTATAGTGTGCAATCAGGTAGTATTTAAATTTTATTCAGATTTAAACTGTGCTGAAGTCTGAGGGTGGGGTGGGGTTGGGGGGTGGGTGAGTTTGGGGCTAAATTGGCGGCTGTTGCACTGTGGTCGCAGACCAAATGATCCAGTGTGTCTTTATTTCCCACTGTATGCCACCCTTCTCCTTGCCTTTAATGAGAGCAGTACTGACAAGACCAAGCTTGTTTGTGCCAAGGGAATGCTAGTAAAGCTGATCTGGGTGCCATCTGGTTTCTTTTCCTCATGGCGGGGGCATCCTTGCCATGGATAGGCCAGGGACTGTTTGAGCCCAAACCCCCGGAGGGGCTGACGGCTCTTCAGGAGGCCTGAATCTCCATCACTACCCGCCACTATGTTCCACCAGCTCTCTCGAAGGAAAATGCAGGGTGATGCCACACATAGAGATGATGCCAGTCTGAATACCATACAGAACAAGAGTAGCCAATTTATATCTAATATCAGTTTATATCGGTGGTTAGGGTATGGCTTTAATAGCGACTGTTGTAAATCACTATATTTATTTCTGCTCCTTCTCAGAGCATCTTGATTGTAGTTCCAGGAGACTTTTCTATACATTCTGACCTTGTTGTGCAGTTTACATTTTTTCCTTTTGCCAGGCAATGGTTACTTGCATTTTTAGCTCTGTTGTTCAAAAGGGTTTTTCAGTACTCCAGCTGAAAACAACTGTCACAGTTCTGCGGCAGATAATATGCACCCGTCAGCAAATACTGTAACGTGTATACCTTTTTGGGCACTCTGCAGACCTCTGGATTTGTGATCATTCTAAGACATCATAAGACTAAACAAACTAGCAAATCTGAACATGGTACATTCAAACCAACTCTTTAGTCTTAGGATAGTTGAGGGGCTCTTTGAAATTAAATTGTTTCCCTGTCATGGCTTCACGCTTGTCTGAAAGAATCCTTTCAGATGCATTGTTTTCAGATTCAGTTAAAATCCGGGTCTGAGCAGCTTCATGGTAATCCACTTTTCACCCTCTGTGGATGCCATTAGGGCTTTTTTATACTGAGAACTGGAACATCTTTATAGCTTTCTAATGCCTAAAGTCACAAACATCCTCCATATTAAATTACATGTATTGCATGTATGCACACAGTAAAACCACCCATGAAGAACAAACAATATTAATTTAATATTGAAAATGAATAATTCATCTACTTTAATTAGATTAAGTTCTAATGGAGCAAAATTGCTGCCAAATTCCTGTATCTTTCTTTCTTTTTTGTACTTATTCAGAAAAATTAAACTATAAAAGTGAACAGGTGAAGGCATAATGAGGATTTAAATACACTCTAACCTTATTTGTATGCCTAGCTAATTTCCAACAATGTGGTTGAAGTTATAGCATCTATTCAGAAGATGTGTATGCTGATTATAAGCATCTGTTGGAGCACACCTGCACTCTGATACATTTTGGTTAGTTTTTTATTAACAATAGCTTATCATGTCCCACCTCAGTGGCCTGCACTGTCCAAGGCTTCAACCGCTCCGATGGGACAAACTTTGTTTGTGCGTGCCTGCGGTGGGACTTTTGCTAAATATTCTTTTCAAGGCCGACACATCCCATCTATGAGTTATAGATCCATTTGTTTATGAAAAATGCTTCGCCTCTTCTGTGTGTTTTTTAATAAACGGCATATGGACTCGGTCTGCCAGATGCAGCCTGCGGTGGGATGAAGGTCACACACCCCACGGAACTGATAATAACCGCATTTTACTATAGCCTTATGTTGAAAGAAATGAGACAAAATGTGGGGGTTTTACATTTGCTTAACTGCCTATCAAAATTCATAACAATTGTTTTTGCATCTTTTCATGCTAAGATATTTACTTAGGATGCGACATTGAGACGTTACAGCCATGCATTTGTATGAAAATCAGGGTGACGGTGCGTGATGGAAAAATACATCTGACTGCCATCCCTTTCTGTGAAACAAACTCATTCGAGCATGATTTACCTGAGTGAATATGGTTAACACTGGCTACCGATATTAGCAGTTCTCAAATTCGTATTACAGTTGCATATCCCACTTTTATTATAGGCTGAAAAATATTATGGGATAATAACAATTCTTTTATATATTATAATTAATTTACATTGTATTTATTGTAATCAGCCTTGTTAATGATGATATAATTTATATTAGTTCAAATAGGATCATGCATTCTAGCAGATAACAGACAAACATGATGACAATATAATCTGACAATTTACAAACCACAAAACTTATATGAGGGTATTTCACTACGATGCTCGACATCTCTCATCCTGTACATCTTTCATGCTCTCTTGTTCAGGTGAAGACAGCAGCCCGGAAAACCTGCTGCTCCATGGACCATTCTCGCGCAAGCCCAAGCGCATTCGCACAGCCTTCTCCCCCTCACAGTTGCTGCGACTGGAGCGTGCTTTCGAGAAGAATCACTACGTTGTGGGTGCTGAGCGCAAGCAGCTGGCCAACGGCCTCTGCCTTACTGAGACCCAGGTAAGATAGATAAAATGAGACAGACTCAATATCTACCAAACAAACACACACACATTTACATTTAGGCATTTGGCAGACGCTCTTATCCAGAGCGACTTACATTTTTTAAAATCTCATTACAACATCTGAGCAGTTGAGGGTTAAGGGCCTTGCTCAAGGGCCCAACAGTGGCAACTTGGTGGTTGTGGGGTTTGAACCTGGGATCTTCCGAACCGTAGTCCAATGCCTTAACCACTGAGCTACCCCTGGCCCACACATTCAGTGTCACTGAGCAGGCAGGATGTAGTGAACACATGCATTCCCATCAACGCACTTTTTTCACCCCTACATCATGTCATCACAGGACGGAAGTCAGTCATCCTCCACAACCCTGGGCTGGGCCTAAAGAATGCCAAGACATGTATTTTCAACATGCATTTACAGTTGGATTTCACAATCTGTGTTACACTCACATGCTTGTTGACGCAAGTGCTGCTGGTGATCTGCAACAGATCAGTGATTTCAGTTGAGTCAGGATGGCTTAGAGGTATTTTAACATGTAAGCCTAATAAATTTTAAAGGAGATAATCATATAAGTATGTTCTTGGAACAACTCACTCCTTGTCCTTTTTACTTTACAGACCACGATAACGTTAATATAAAAGCTTTCTGTTTTAGCAGGAACAGACAAATCCTTAACACTTTACTTGTGTTGTGGCACTATTTGTAATGTTCTCACACAGTGTATGAAAAAGAAGAGAATATGAAAAGATTAAGCTGTTGTATAAAACATATGATGGGCTTCAATCTAAAACATGAAAAACTGCATTTTTGGTTATATACTAAATCTGCCAACCAATTTCCTTAAATATGTTTCATTGAATGAGACAGGAAACATTTAATAAAAAATAAATAAATGAAATAAATCACATCACTTATTTCTGTCATGTGATCATTAAGGCAAACAACCGTCTGAGCAAAATAGTAGCTGCTGTGAATGAACTAAGTGTGTTTTATGGTCTTTTGAAGTGCTACTAAAGTGAAATAGAACCTGAAAGAGGAGCAGGTTGATTCATTGTTAACAGAATTTTTGGTTTTGCTTTCAATGTCTGTCATAGTCCTCATTGAAACTGCAACACATTTTAATCATTCCAATTTGCTGCTGGCGATTCACTAAACACAAAGCATGAGGTTGCTGTATTATTAAAAAAAATAAAAGTCAACTACCATATTGTTGATACTAAATTGTGTATTTAGAATGCCACTAACACAATTGCAGGCTGATTAATGTATTTTGACAAAACTGAGAAAGTTTAAAAACAAGACAAAAGCTTTTGTTATGACTTAAACAATGTTTTGCTATTTGAGCCTTTGAACAGCCTTCTGACAACATACACTGAATATTCTCTATTAGTTTGTTCAACTTTTTGTATTGTTTGCAAAAATGTTTTTCTCAAAACTGCCAGAATGGATTTATCTCCATTTGCACCCCCATCATATACAGTATAAAACTCTCTACATACCTTTACTTACTCTTAATGACTTACTGATAATTTATGATGGCTTATTCAATCCAAAAATCAACGCTTTCACCACAGCAATAAATAATCTACCTAACAGACCCGGTATGATGTTCATAAGAAATGTTTCTATATAATGATGATTTATTTGTATTTTTTTGTCTTTTAAAGGTTAAGGTGTGGTTTCAGAACCGGAGAACCAAGCACAAGAGGCAGAAAATGGAAGAGGAATCGCCCGATCTGCAGCAGAAGAGAAAGGGAAACCAGCATGTCAATCGCTGGAGAGTAGCTACTCAGCAGGGCAGCCCGGACGACATAGACGTCATCTCTGAGGACTAACATTATGAATACACGCATACTAACTCTCTTCAGCTCAGTCCTAATTAGTGGGGGAAAAAAACAGAAAAGAAATAATAAACCAACTAAGCTAATACCATTCGAGTTCCAGACCTAGTCATGAATCGACTTGGCAGTTAAAACTAAGGAACGGAAATCTGTGCTGTCAGCTGAAAAATTATGTGTGAGCGGGCACAGCGAGGATGCCTCAGCTCGAACTGCTCCAAAAGATTTGATTCCAAGACTTCTCGTATGCAATACAAACAGACCTCTACAGTTTGGGACTCTATCAAAGAGCATTAAAGAGCGTCTAGTTTTTCACTCCCCTCTCTACTGTCCACTTGAACATTTCCATCTCAATGTATTACGTTTGTTCTGGTTGAGAAAACATTCTAATGTATGGATTGTTTGTTCTGTACTGTTGAATTGTCAAATTTGTTCAACCGCATAGTTGAATTCTCTGCCGAAGTTGAACTCCCAGCCTTAGATGTACCTTGAGATATTTTGTGGATTTCTGTGTTATGCAATGTTTAAAAAAAACATTTCAAAAAATAGTTTTTTACCCTCAGCAATGAGCAGCAGGTTTTTAATGAACATATGGCGTTGACGCAGATCTGACAGATTTCACAGTCTTCTGTTAAGTGCATTAGGGCAGTTGAACACTTAAAATATTTTATTTGTTCAGATTGAGCAAACTTTTCTATGCATTTGAGTGCCAAGTTTCAGTGACATCAGGGTTGAAGCAAGAAACCTAATTTGTTGTTAAATGTCTTACTATGTAAAATACTTTCAGAATTTTTTCTTTTTCTTTTTTTTTTTTTGCGTTTTATTTTGCTTTTCATTTTGACACAAATTTAAAACTTAAAAATCAACAAAAGGCTATAAATTACTAATTGAGAAACATTATTTACTTCATGCTGAAAATGAGAACATTTGTAGTGTGTCATTAAGGTCCAGAAACAGTTTGTAGCACTTCATGACAGAATTTTTGGTTTAATGAGGACAAGAGATTGCACTGTAGCCCTACCAGTTCATTTTTATCTGTTGTCTTGAAATTCTTGTTTTGTACTTGTTTCCTGTTTCCTGCGGTTGATTAGTTAATAAAAAAACATTGTTCAGACTAAGGGATTATTCATCACTTTTCTATACCTGGTACTAGATAAATTGTTAAAATAATTCATCATATAGGTTTTTTTTTGTAATCCTCAGTCGATTACAAAAATCTTTTTTCTTCTGTTTTCTCGCAGATCAAGTTCTTAAATCTTACTCATGTAAAGATAAAACACTCGTTTGCCTTACTAATTAAGTAGAACTGCTGTGTTTATGTAGAAACATCACAGTAGAACAAAACAAACCCAAACAATTCCATAAATATTTATATATATATATAAAAGAATGTATATAATGTTGAGTGCTGATATGCAATTTATTTTTTTTCTTTTGGTTTTATATTGACATAGTCATGTTCAACTGTAGTGATTTCTTTGCCTGCCCATTAAAGCTGTCCTCATTAAATCTGTCCTCCAAGTAGGGCCTAATTATTTTCATCTGTTGTGTGATTCTCACCTCCGATCCATCTTTTCCACGTCTGGGTGTGTTTGCAAGGTTGGAAAACAGATGAGATCTAGCTCTCATGAGTTAAAGGCTCTGTGCTTCAAATTCTACAAGCTGAAAGATTAATCCATGTCACCTTTATGCATTGTGATTTGCACCTGTTAATTCTTCAGGCCCGGAGCAACCGAGACCTGTGAGATCGGCATCTTTCTCACCACCTCCTCACAATAGACAGCCTCATTATCGTCGTATATGCATATAAACTGTGAAAGACAATGTATGAACATTATTCATATTCTCCATAATTGCCGACAATATAGCACCATTTAGATCCAAAGCATGAATAACGCACAGACCCAACAGCAAGATGGTTAATATAATTTTTTTGCATCAATACAATAAGTTAAATATTAGTCATGCCAACAGAGAGAAATGCAGTGGGCAAAAGAGACTATTGTTTCATGTTAGATAAAGCTATTACAGAATTTTGTGAACTTTCACACTCTCCACGAAAAACATATGACTGTGGCTATCACAAGTTCCAACCACAACACCCACTAAAAGTGCGCTTCTATTTTCAGCCCTTGCCTTAGAATAAATTTTGTGCTCTATAAGTTCATTATAAAGAAGTGTTCAGTAATGGAGTCTAGCCATATAGTCGAACTATTTCCCACTTCTACCTGCCTCCTGTCGTTGCCGTGGAAACGGTGAGGTGTAAACAAAGGAACAGATGGTAGCAAATCTTGGAGGTGTAGAGACAAGTCTGTGTTCTTTCGCCAGCTCCATTAAGTCAAGTAGTTCCGCTAAACCATGCTAATTTGATCCGTTGCTGCAGAGCTGATTTGTGCTCTGTGATTCGTTAGCAAACAATAACTGCTATTGTCAGGTTTTTTTGAGCTATGCAGTATCAAAAAATTGCCTATTTATGGCATCTGAAAATATCATTATTCTCATGTCATGCAGTGCAACAGACTTATCTATACAGTACATCTCATGACAAGGTGTATGAAACACTGCAATGGAGTTAAAAACAATTGCTGCTTCAGGACCTTTATTATATGTTATGTTATTCTGTGATAGCAGGACCTTCAGCAAATATTTGTTCGACTGACTATTTCATTCACTGCGAGGTTTCTTGGGACTGGCTTATGGTATGATCTCACTCACTCATCATCTATAGCACTTTATTCTGTATAAAGGGTCACGGGGGGCCTGGAGCCTATCCCAGGAGACTTTGGGCATGAGGTGGTCTACACCTTGGTTGGGGCTGCATTTCACTGCAAGGCACACACATATACACGTACTTACGCTAACACACTACAGGCAATTTTGGAGAAAGCCAAGTAGTTTAATCTGCATGTCTTTGAACTGTGGGAGGAAACCGGTGTACCTGGAGGAAACCCACCATCACGGGGAAAACATGCAAACTTCATGCACACAGAAGCGCGAATCAAACCAGAGATGGGAATCAAACCTGTACCCTGGAGGTGCAAGGCGACAGTAAGCTACCGTGCTGGCTTATGACATGGTAAATCATTTTTAATCAGTAGCTTTGTTTGTGGGGGACCAAACATGAAGTGCATTCTACATGCATAAAAAGGGAAACTTTGGAAAAGATAGTCCCCAAAAATCATCTTATATTATGATCTGTAATGGTTTTGTACTTCAAAATCAAATTTATATTTAAGCATATTTGTCAGTAAATACTATGAATTATTTAATAAATAGACTAAAACCCATAAGATAGGTAGTAACCAAACTCTGGACCTGCATATATGTCTTGAGAGTTAAAGCGCATAAACAGCGATTTCCCACAGCCTTGATTATAACTATTTATCTCAGCCCTTAAATGTTAAGCTTCATTTTTGGTTTTGTTGACTACGCTCAATCTAATCCTGCAACGCTAAAACAGACTATACTTATTGCTAAATAAGTGTTTAAATAAGAGTTATTCATATAATTACCCAAATAATTGATCCAATTATTAAGAGACAAGCTGCAACCAGCTGTCTTTTACATAACCTATAACCGCTGCCAGCCAAATGTTGGGAGTGATGTATTTCCACTTTAACTTATTAGGTACATGTCAGCTAATGATGTGAATAGAAAGTGTGAATTATTGCATATTTGTTTGATACAATAAATTAGAATACCACAAGGTTTTTGGATTTTACCATCCATGTAATGTACTTATCAAAAATGTAGAAGTTACACTTTTGAAACACCTTTTGAATATATATATATTTTCATATGATAACTGACAATATGTTGTATTACATCACACTGCTGTTATATATATTCTGTTATGTTCTTAAATTTGACTGGCCAGAAGATATTGATAAACTTTCTATAACAGCAGCTCTGGTGGTAGTTCGAGCTCGGATTTATGGTGAAATTTCTCATGAAGAGGTAAAAACGATGGACATTTACAAAAGCCTTCAAATGCAGTATGATGAGACTCTTGGTCTGTGTAAAACATTTGAATGGTGCAAACATTTTAAGAAGGCTGTACGTCGTGAATAATGATGCTGGCTGATCTGGCTCGGAGCCCAGTGCAACCAAGAATATTCATTGAGTGGAATGCCTGATCTTTGTAAACCAACAGATAACTTTTCACCAACTTGCGGAAGCGATGGATCTATCTGTTGGATCTGTACACACAATCATTCATAAACACCACTTGAACATGACAGGAATTCGGCTGGGAGTTATTGCTACCACCCCTAATACACCTTGTATAGTCTTGATCTTGCTCCAAGCCATTTCGTTATGTTTAGGACATTAAATGACTTCTTCGTAGTCTAGCATTTCAGACGTGGCAGGCCAATCATGCCTCTGGTGTAATGGGAAAACTTTTTACATTGATGGTATCCAGCATTATAATTGGGTGGATTCACCCTAGGGGGTCATATAGAGAAATAAAGGTCATTTTACTCTTATAAATTCGATCTGTTATTCTGCCCCTCAAACTTTATTGTTTCTATAGTAACAACATATAGAGAGACTTTTATGGCAGACAAACAACAAAAATATATGACACAACATGAGAAATTGTTGATATGGTGAAGCTTTTTGTAAGGACCAGTATTCAGACAAGTATATTCAGCCATCTTGGAAGGAGTCTCCAGTTCCAGTGCTTTGTAACATTTAAAAGTAAAGGAATGGCTTTAACTCTGGGGAAGTCTTCAGGAAGGATGGCGTAGCAGTTTCTTGTTAACATGACATAACATATTTTATTCCCTGTTCAGTATTAAATAAAACTTTTAGAATAAATATTTAAAAATGGAAAAGTTTAATTAAAAAAAAGAAAAACAAAGAATATTAAAAACGTTTAATTAAATATTTAATGATTAAAAAAATATACAAATAAAAAAACATTAAAAATTAAATAAAAAATAAAAATCCTCATGTTCACTTGTGCTTGGTGTTGACAAAGTGAATACTGTATTAAAAAAAAAAAATCATTGCTTGCATATGTTTTTAGTCTATAATGTAGCTGATGGTGAATGTAAGAGATTTTGTTTATGACTGACAATTATAATCATAAAATGTGAGCACATTGCTGTTAATGTAAAGGCTGCTGCTGAGGTGTAGTATACAGTAGCACTTCCCAGAGATGTAGGTGTGAAAAAATAAGGGTTGTCTGGACTTGAGGAAGGGAAAGTCCAGCCTAGGTAAATTTTTACCTGCTTTTGGAACCTTTATTCACAGATCATGTTTCTCTGCCTAGATAGACAATTTCTTTATCAAAGACATGATTATAGTCTCCTAAAATGCAGTAGCGTTTGCAAAATGAATGCTATTCATAAATTATAATCAGTGTAAAAGTAAATGTGTCTATAATTAATGATAAAACACAATGAATAAAGTAATAATGCTTCCATAATCATCTTAGCGTGTTATTATCTGAGTCATCAGGGCTTCACAAAATAATCTTTTTTTCCCTGTTTTTTTTTTTTTTTTTTTTTTGAATTGTCTGTGTTGATTTGCAGCATGAAATTGCCGTACGTCTGATGATACCATGACAAGAGGCACTGTAATTTACAACACAAATGATATGATAATTACAGGCTGGCAAGTTTCAGGAGCTAGTTAGCCAGTTTTATGGACTGGAAGAGCTTGTTTCCTCTGCTGCCACCTGTTTGGTCTGTATGGATTGGCTGTGGGCTACTTGAGAAAAGGAAAGCAGCCACCCAATTATAGGGTGCTGCCAGTCAAGTCTAGATGTGTAATTGATTGGTTTTTGTGAATCAGCACCGAGGTTCTAATTAATGCACTATGAGACTCACCAATTAAGAGAAATGTCTGTGAGGTCCAACAAAAAGAGCACATTCTTCAGCTCCTTGGCTACACTGACTTTTTTTTTCCAAAGTAGTGTCTCATTTGTCAAGATGTATTGCATCAGAAATCAATGTGCACATCCAAAATAAACAGAGCACTTTCTGTGTTTAGATAGCAATTATTCTGACTGTTTGAAAAAAAAACTCCTTTCTGTCTATTTCATGTGTTTGTGAAACACACACTTTGTAAAACCCAAGCGGCAACACAGCATATATCAGTGGAGATAAAAAAAAAAAAAAGCTTTTATTAAGCCTTGCCCGTGTGTATTAACAGGGAGACTTCAGACATCAAACTGTGCTTTTGGGTTTTTGGATAGAATGGGTCAGGTAGAATGAAAGGTATCATTACTTTTGTACATTTTACCAGAACCCAAATATGGGTATGACTTTGCAAAAATGTAGAACTCACAAAATTAGAATATTATTATTATTATTTTGTTTGTTTGATCACAGAAATAAAAATTTGTGTGACAATTTTTTATTTATTTTTTGCTCAGTCATGTTTGTATAGTAAATGTATAGTATAGTAAATTGTTTGGTTAAAATTAAATAAAATGTATTTCATCATATTGCCTAGTTTGTGCTAAAAAAAAATAAAAAGGATATGACACTCTATACTGCACAATCCTGATCCTTATATATGTTTAACAGCAAAACAAAAACTGGCTAAAATGCTCTGGCTGTTAAGTCCTACCAGCATGCAGCAGTTGTAAAACTCAGCATGATGGGAGTGTTCAGTGTTCATGCAAGTGGCCAATTTCAACTGCGTCATGACACTTGCTTGAATAAACACATATGACAGTTCTCAGTGCTTGTGTACATGCTATCAGCTATAGGCTTGAATACATTTGCTGACCATACAAGACTACTTATCCCCCCCTCACCACTTTGTTTCAGGCTTTATACATGTACATATGTACTCAATGCAACTTAATTTCTTTTCGTAAGTTGTTTGCATTAAATCCAAAGATGTATGGAGCTGAGCCAGAAAAAAAATCCGTGCCGTTCTGTTTATTTCAAAAACACTTCTTAAGCAGACTTGTAACTCATTAAGTCTGCTTGTAGCCAAAGCCACTTTGTGCATGCTTGGCGAGTGTAAAAATACCACAGATATTACAGTATCATATCACGCCGGTGATTAATAAACACTGATGAGAAGGTTTTCTTTGCCTGCCAACGCCTCTTCTCCAGGCTCGGCTATAAAACTGACGCGCGTCCCCATCGGCAATTGCCAGACAGTGCGAATCAACACTCGACAGCAGGCTTTCTCCGACATGATCACACATCCGCTGTTTGTGTGCGGGTGCTTTACTATTTAAAGGGGCACAGGCTGGTTTTGGGACAGGCCTAAACTAATTTGTGGTTCCACCCTGATGTCATAGAAAATAGGAAATAGAAAAACTATTGCTAAAACTCACTGTGAGTCTCATGGACATTACAGCAGGAGGACACTGACGATCATGACTTTTAGCACAGACTAAAAAATATACATTACTATTGGGCCTAGAGAATCTTATCTTGCACAGGTTCCTGAACATCAGGGCAGACCCTGGCTTACCTTCACTTTAACAAGTTATGAATTCAAATGATCTTTGAATCTTGGTTTACATTTCGAACTGCATCTTAAGTCCTAAGTCATAACTGCATCAGCTACACCCAAACCCATATTAATGTGTAAATGCTTATGACATCTTTACCAACTCAAACTGTTTGTAGTTTTTGTCTTTCTGTCAGCAGATGACAATTTTACTCAGTCAAACCCTCAGTTGACCACAGCTATTCACCTGCATTAAACGTTCCTAGAGCACTGACATCTTTTAGTCAAAACAGGCAGCATGTTTAGTGATACGAGGATATAGCATGTAGGTTTTAGGTACATGAATTATGATTCATATTTGCAATATGTGCATTAAGATGTAAATTCGATCAGATTTGTGGGTGACCACATGATTAGCATGTCGTTTGTGTCACAGAGTAAAGGTACAAGACGATTTTTTTTTTTAATGTCTACTACACGTTGACTTGAAATATAAACATTAAAATGCTTTAAGGAAAATGTAATGTTTTTCCCTGAGTCATCCATTATAGATTATAAAGAATGTACATTTTTAGTTCCACAACATTCACTCAACCCAATTAGCTGAAGACATTCATCCTGATTCATCCACAAATTTT
>JAQMYK010000002.1:21717529-21730252 GCA_030014345.1 Clarias buthupogon
CCGTCAAATACCGTGACACCGATATAATTTTGAAAAATACCGTGATATAAATTTTTGGTCATACCGCCCAGCTCTAATTGTTATAATGTTAAGAATTGGCATTGCACATTTTTGTTGATATGACTGCCAATAAAATGTTCACACAGATTTAAAATGTTAGTTGGTCACAGGGTACTGAGTGTAGCCTACCCTCCTTCAAACCTAAAAACAACATATCCTATGACATATCCTTTGGTACGGTAAACAAATCATTTGATAAAGAGTGCTCTGGTTCTACAGTTTAGCTATTTTTTCCCAGTAGCATCTCAACGGAATTAAAATGGTCTACGCTAATACAATAATCCATTTGCACAATGACTGAAAAAATGTTTTTGCTCTCAAATGCTCACTGAAAGGATCATCATCATATTTACATGATCTGACATCAGGGACAGGAAACCACTCACCACTTCCATCATGAGCGCTGTTGATCTCCTTTAGAGGGGTTTCATTCTTTGCTTGTTTTTTCTTGAGAGGGGAGACAAAGAAAAGACTTTTACAAGAAAATTTACAACAGTGAAGCTTGCTCATTATGTAAAGCAGGGATGCATTTAACGAAAATCAAAATATATTTATATAAAATTTTTAAACAGAAAAAACTAGCCCTCTGTGGCAGTAGAAAACTGTTCATCCACTGCTCAGTTTGTTATGGTAAGCTCACTATGGAAATAGATTTAAAATTCTCAAGGAACAGTAAGACCTCATAAAAACCCTTAAGACCTTTGGAGAACTTAAATGGTAAATTTTAAATATGTCTGGTTTCTGAATGCTTATTTGTTTGGGTATAAATCACCCCTCCAAAAATTAAATATGTTTGATATAATTTAATGATATTCAGAAATTATTTCATCAAATATCTGAAAATCAAAATACAACAGTTAAATCCAACACACCTAATTTGATTAGTTCACTTGGAATGTATTCAAGACACCACAGGAACACCTTCATCCACTAATTCCTTGTAGAACTAAAAATAGCATTTGGTTACCCAACCGATCTCACAGCTTACTGCAGTATAAATTCTCATCTTCTATACCGCTTTATCCTGTATTCAGGGCCGGGGGACCTGAAGCCTATCCCAGGAGGCTAAGGCCCCGAGGCAGGGTACACCATGGACACGGTAGTTTAAATTCTATTGCTGAAAATAAATTTAAGCTTACAATCTCTTCTCTAACTTCTCCCTTCTTGTTAGTGTTCCTCTTATCTAGATGTACATTAATATAAAATATTACCACCCATTAAATAGGTGAGCATCAATCATTAGAGTTCAGAAATCATTACAATTCTAAACAAACATCACAAATCATTTGCTCCTACCACACAAGATGCTGTGCTGCCTGCCAAAGTGGAAAAAGTTTAAAGAGGATCTCCAACATCATACCGCCTCAAATGCAAAAATATATAGATATATCCTTTGTCTAATGGTTAGTTAGATGTCTAATGTCTAACAAAATTACCCTCGATATATAGACTATTAGATATGAAAAGGCAATAAATAATAATAAGTCCATATACAGTATATAAACATATAGAATGAATGAACGTATGACAACCTGGTGCGAATCAGGTGAAAAATAATCTGGCTTAGACTTATAATACATGCAATGTTTGTTAGATCATTTATTAAATATGTTTAATTAAAGACACAAAGTTTAAAGCATCTGCAAACACACTAATCCTAAACTGTGGCATTATAAAGCACAAACTATGCACTGGACCAAATCAGGACCAAATCACTGGGCTAAAAAAAATCCATGCTTTAAAAAAGAAAGCAAATCTTAATTTCCTATAAATTAAATCAGGACTAAAATTACGAATCACTAATTCATTAACCAGCCCACCGGGCCTTTTAAGACATTGTTGGTGTGCATTTAGTTTTTTATATATATTTTTCCAAATCAAATATGGTCTCATCCGCTTCATTTAATTTTGATATATTTAAATAGGTGGTGATGTTTTGTGCTAGTGGGAGAGCTATAGTTTTGCATTGCGCTTTATTTTACCTGAATTGGTCAGCGCCTTTCCATCCCTTTGTTTTCCTGATCTGTCTGCAATCCATGCAAACTAAAGAATCTGTGTAGTAAAAACAGATCCTACCACCATCCAGACTGGGACAAAGAATGCAGTGCATCAGGCAGTTGGATTTAAAATGAGTAATGCACACGAGTCAAAAGATGTCTCAACACTGCTGGTTTTGTTTTGCAATAGCACAGTTTTTCCTTCTTCCGGTTGTTGAATAGGAGAAAACAATGCTAGTGACCCTAGTGATTTGTTTGCTAGACAGCTATGATTAATTAAAAACAACAACTTATTAGCCTTAATAGACAATCTGTTTGTCCCAGGTTTGTCCAAGTCTTCTAATATGCTGTTGTTAAGTCTACACCTGAGCCTGATGTAAGGAGCCACCTATTTTGAAACTCAAATTACAAACAAAGCCAGCTTCTCCTTTCAGTCCTACCTAAAAAAAAAAGAAAAAAAAAAAGCTCCATCACCACATGTATGCTGTGTGTGCGAAGATGAGGGGTGGAGCGTCAAATATTTAGGTACAGTAAATTGAAATAGCCCAGCTTGTTCGGAAACTGCGGTCAGACCCAGTTTCCCACCATACATATATTACATTATAATACACATTTAAACTATTAAGAAAAATTTTTATGTACCATATAGTCAAATGTTTGTGGACACCTAACCATCACACCCATATGTGCATGTTGAAAGTCCTAACCATTGTTAAAGCAGCCTGCACTTATTTGGAAAGAACTTCCACCAAATTTTGGAGTATGGTTATGATGATTTATGAAGAGCCACAAGAGCATTCATGAGATCTGGGGTGGAGTCAGTGTTCCAGTTCAGTGGAGATGGAGTCAGGGCTCTGTGGAGACCATTGGAGTTCTTCTACCAACCTTGACAAACAATGTCTTAATAGATCTCACTTTGTGAACATGGGTATGGTCATGTTGCAAATCGTGCTGGGAAATAAAAAATTACTGTGACAGCATACAGAGACATCAGATATAATCGTCTTTCCGAAATCAGAGCAACATTTTAGTCAAGAACCACATATTCATGTGCTGGTCAGGCATTACGTACATTTGGCCACATGGTGTATTTACAGTAGAAATCCGTTCTGATAAATGAATGAGTCTTGCCTCTAGTTTGTCAGTGCCATGAATGTGGCTCAGGTTGAGTCTGATGAGAACAGGCTGAGAGAAAACCAAATGGTGCTGGTAAAATTGTGACTTCATACAGCTGATCTATGCGTCTGTGAGAGGTCTACGCCATTTCTCTCGCATAGCCATGTACATTTCTGAGTTGTAGCAATTTTAGTAAAAGTAGCAGTTGCTCATCGTCTATTAGCTCCAACTCCAAAAAGATCCGCGCAGTATCAATTGTCATTGTTTGTAGTATACCAAAAAACACTAGACAGAGTAGAAAAGAGACTCAGCAAAATGGCATAAACCCCACCACCAACTAGTGACCTGTCGATGTAATGGCGAAGCAATGCAGACACACCAGAGCACATGAATAGGTGCTTAAACACCACAGGCCACTAGCATAGCCTATGGTGTAGACTCAGGGTAGACTTGAAGCCTAAACCAGGCTTTACAGTAACATGTCTCAATATTTAACATTTAAATGACACTGTATCTCAGCTGTGAGACCTGTATATTGTGAGGTCTAAAGATCATGTTAAACTACAATTACAGTCAACTTATGAAAAGATTTACATAAATATTTAGGGTACTAGGACAAACTGGTCTTAGAGCATGAACTGAGAACTTTCTGATTAAATTCTTAAAATGCCGACTGTCTAGGTGCGTCATCACAAGTAACCATCACTGGGAGGAAAAAAAAACATCAACTTGAAATGATATCCTCACATCAGCAATTAATTAACGGAGGAGTCTGCAATAGTGCAAAAAGGTTCACAAACAAATACAGTACACTCTTTCCTTCCTTGCTTCTTTGGGAATCCCCACCCCAACCCCCACTTTTTAAGTGTTGTGTGGCGCTGCCTCTGCCGCTTTCTATGATTAATGTACAGATCCAGGGCTGTGTATAAACACTGGATTTTTTTTTCTCGCAGCCCCTCTCACAAACACACACGATGAACAGCTACTGGACCATGGAGAAATATTGAGTTTGACAAAAACATGTATTGGATTAGAATCACTGACTCCTCCTTTAATGAGAAGCTGGGGGAGACCAAGAAAAGTTTCTTTTTTTCCTCTTGCACACAATATTTAGTTGGCTGTGGTACTGTCTCACACCTCCTTCATAACAATTCATTAAAAAAATGTCTATCCATAAGTATAAATCCATAGATGTGACCTAGAAACATGAAATAACAAATTATGGGCATGTTTTCTTACTACAAGAGCATAGCTTAATATGATAGATAAATGTCATGTGCAAGGTAGAATATTTTTCCCCCCTAAATGAACAATTCATTCTTGTTCTAATTGAATAAGACTGCTCCTGAGTCTGTTTGATCTCTATCTTGGTAACAAGTCCAGCAACAATCCAATCCAGCTAACTCAATCATCTGTATATAAGGAATGGGCCTCAGTATTTCCTTTCAGTAGAGAATTTATCGTCAGCTTTCAGAAAGTGAGGGAAACTTTGTTGAAATATTTAGAAAGTGATATAAAATGCTGTTCATTCTAAAATCTACTTAAAACCTTCCCACTATGAACAAATGCAACAAAATGGAAATTGAAAGATTATTGGCTTCTTTTTTGCCTTAACGCACCAAAATTCAGCTTCTCATTTATAAATCCAAAGAGAACACTCCCAAGTCATCTGCAAGAATGTGTAATGCGACTGTGAATGTTTAAGACTACACAAGGCCATCGCTGTCTGTAGGTGATTTAAAGTTTTAAAGCTCTTGTGGCAAAGCTAAAAACGCTATCCATGGACAAGATCCGAAATGTTCCCGTACCATGCCAGATGTCTCACATACTGGCAACTTCACACAGTTCAGTGAGGGAAAAGTCGAGCTCCCGTTTCTCCGTTTTTACACGGTCTATCATAATTCGTGCATTGCAGCTTATAGACAAGTCAATGAGGAATCCATACTCTTATGAAGAGCATGCATTAAGTAATCATGTAATGAGGAAGAGCCAAGGTTGAATCCTTGACAAGGCTGTCAGCAGATTCAAGTGTTCCGTGAAGCCATCTGTCAGAAACAACTGAAGCATGTAAATCTAAAACCACAACTCAGATTACGTCATTACACTCAGAAAACTCCACCTCCATCACTTACTACTTTAAAGGCAGTTCACAGAACCTACTATAAGACTGCTCAAGTCAGGTCGAAATAACATGGCACATTTGTTGACCGGCTGAAGTGCATTGTAAAATCTTTAACAACCCCTTAACTTTTTTACTTTTTATCCCATGTTGTTTTGGCTATATTATGAACAGTGGGCTTCACTAACACTCCCTTGCTTATACAGGACTTTCACACTTTTCCAGTTGGCCAGGTCAACCACTCGTACTGCTTTTAAACATTTTCAAAGCATGGCCTGTTTGTAAATTTGGTTCAAGTGGTCAGCTAAGCTTTAAGCTTTTGGACAGATTAAGCCTCGTCAATGACATAAGCACTTTTAATACTTCATGGACAAGCACTGTTTATTTCGATTGAACAAGTTGTTAAACATTACAAGGAATCTGTAACACACCATAGTACACAGCTTGGTCTCTGGGCTCAGATTAAAACTAGTTCAATTTGCGTCAGGCAAACGAACAGGCCCTTAAAGGACAGCGAGCGCAGCAGCTGTAACACACACAAACATGCGCTGATGAACACTTCCAGTTTGTTTGCAAATCATGTTAGAACGTGTACAGATGTGGAAACGGAGAGCAGATCTCACACAAATCTAACATCAATCTTAATGATCATCAATATAAATCAGGCACTTCTTGAGTCTTTGATGAAGGATGGCAAGGAGGATTAAATGCATCAAGAACATCAGAAGTTACAGAATGTACAGTATATGTGTTGCAAGAGAACAAAAGTAAAATACAAAAGACAACAAAAACAAAAACTGTGATTGGCACTTATGGGCAATACTTGTATTACAGTTTGTTTTGGCTTTAAAGTAGCCTTGTAAAGTGTGGAAGAAGCAAGTGGCAGCCTGATGCAGATTTGATGGGTAATTATTCAGCACAAGATCAAAGCCCAAATTCAAAGCAGATTACCAAACGGCAGATTAAAAAAAAAACATTCCGTTGCCTAATTCCGAGTTACAGCACATGTTTCTAGTTATAAATATGCACAAGACACGATGATGTGAAACTGAAACTGCATATTTTCACACAGACTGACAAACCTGACATCTTTTATTTTGAGAAAGGAAGTAAAGTCAGCAGCTTGAGGAGCAACAACAGCTCGTTTCCAGTTGCGCGTGCTCTGGGCAGCTGATCACACTCAAGTCAAGTTTTCATTCAAACTTTAGCTCGCGACCAAACTGAAAATGTTTTTAAACGTACCTTTTTACGGCGGACGTGGACACACACCTTGCTATTGTGACAGCCCATGCCTTTCCTGCCGCCTCTGTGCTTTGAAAGAGGCCAGAGAGAGAGAGAGAGAGACAGAAAGCAGCCCGAGTACCTAACTAACTAACCTCGCGTTCACAAGAGTGCAGCCGCACGAGCTCACCTCCCCACTCAACAGTGCACGCGCGGGGCGGCGACGCGCAACACTTTAATAACCCGAATTAGATTAACAAAACACCAGCACGGCCGGAAGTAGCCCAATAAAGTGCAGCAAAGGCACGCTCGAACAAAACAACCAACCTAGCACGACATAGAAACTTTTTCTAAATAAATAAATAAATGCACCGAAAGCGCGTATGAGATTTGAATTTTACCGTAATTACCGTTATAGTTGGTCATCATTTAAAGGGTTTGTTCACACAAGTTGCTAATGTTGACTTGTTTGCTAATGTTTTCGCACAATTACACTGAATTTTGATATTGATGGACTTTTGGTATTGATAGTTTTTTTTTCTTTGAATGTTATGTTTTATTGTAACTATACATATATTAATATATAACTATACTACAGAAGTACAGCGAAATTAGAACAGTTTTTACAGAGCAATTATATTAAACCATACACTTGCAGTCAAGACTATTGTATAGTGATGTATAAGGTACAAGCACCACGTGGGTACTGAGAATAGTATTGATATATAAATGTGTAAAGAAGTTAAGTCAGTATTGCACAGGTCAGTATTGCACAGGTCTCACAGCAGGTCATATAGATAAGTTGCTTCATAGGTCAGTATTCACAGCAGGTCATAATCTTATCTCGAATTTGTTGTTCTCAGAATTTCCTTCTCAGAGTTGCACTTCCATGTTCTTTTAAAACAGAAGAGACTTTCTCCTGGCAACACACCATACTTCTTCAATCTTCTTCTAACTGTACTGTCATGGATTTGAACATTTAACAATGGGGCCTATAGGGTCTATGTAGAATCCACTGACAGTGCACATACATATTTATTGAATGATTTACTAACATAGACACTAAAATTTTACTTTCATGCTTAAATATTTTTCAATTTGATCACTACATAAAACTGATCATATATAAAGTTTCACAGATGGCTGATTTGTTTATGAGTTTTAACTTCACTCCTTGAGAATAGTCACACTATTGTGGAGCAGTATGATACAGTATGATGGGTCACAGTACTTCTGCCTGATCATACCATGATCTATTTCTAGTCTCTTGGCCTGCTTATTTGGTTTATATTAAGCATCAATGTGATAGCCTACCTCTGCTCGGGGCCATCTAGGGAATCTGAAACACTTTAATTTTTGTCAAAACGCAGTCTATTTATAGTCGACGGCTCTAATCTGACATAAAAACGCAGTTGTTGCACTGTGTGAGCAAAGGAACTTTCCACGGCCTAGCAGCTGTAGAGTCTCAGTTAGCAGCAAGCCCTGAATCCATTGGACAAAATAACAAAGTGACAAGCCATCTGATAAATCACAGTTTACATTGCTGTGTGCAAGATGAACAGCACTGCAATGACATTAAGCAGTTTGTTTTCACACTTTGATAAGCCAAAGATACAAGCTAATTCCATCCAAGATCAATCAGTGACTGTCAACGTAAAAAGCTTGAACTTATTTTACCCGTATCATGGCACACATCAGTCATGCTAGGACCAATGTGGATAAGCAAAAACAATGATATAACTTATTTAACATAACCTACCAAACTAAATTAGATTTTTTTTTTTTTAAGTTTAAGTTGAAATAACATACTTTATAACCATGTTAATGTTAATGACCAGATACTATTATTATTTATAAATAGTAAGTTGAGCATATAGCATGGATGTTCATATCCCGTCCTGGAGGGCCAGTGTCCAGCAGAGATTGGTGATTTTTCTGCTCGTCTTGAACACAAGTAGTTTGATAATAGCCAGGTTAGTGGGTGTGTTTAAGTGTTGGTGAATTACAGACTGTACTGAATACTGGCTCAAGGACTGGATTTGAATGCCCTCATATAGTGTATACAGTGTGCTATAAAATTAAAGAAGATATTGGCTCTGTTATGCAGTGAGATACTTTTTTAAAATTATTATTATTTATTTATTTTTTTGCTAGAATTGTTTGGAGAAGCATGGTGGCTTAGTGGTTAGCACAGTTGCCTTACACCTCCAGGATCCGGGTTCAATTCCCAGCCAGGTTTGATTCCTGCCTCTGTGTGCATAGAGTTTGCATGTTCTCCATGTGCTTGATGGGTTTCCTCTGCGTACTCCGGTTTTCTCCCAAAGGTGAAAGCCTTCAGAATGACCAGATTTATTTTGGAGACAGATAGGCCAATGTTTTAGATAGCACTCCACCATTATCATGAACACAGTAATTGAAAGAATGTTTTTGGTAGAACGATGTCCAGCCCCCTGTATAGTTCCAGAGACCTCTATGCCACAGCTCATTGAAACTCTTCTGTGGGCTCGAGATAACATTCTTTCCAATGCCTCCCAGGCATGTCTGAACTCTCGCTCTCTCATATACAGTAGGTATTTGCGGCAAGTGGTCTCAGCAACACAATCCATTGGTTCTGGTGTTCTCTAAATGGACTGAATAGAGTGAGTTTTGACAGCATTCAGACTGATGGACTCAAGCAGAAATCCCATGTCTTTTGTTTAGCTAAAATAAAATATCTGGCTGGTATCTGAAACACATTCTCCCTGAAAGTGACTGATGTGTTCAGTTAATGATGCACATATCTATATCATAGATGTAATAAGTCATATATCTGTATATCGATAAAATACATTTTTGTATTTTGCCCTCTTGCATCCTGAGACAGAAATACTGAAATAAAGTGACAGCGTTATAACTTGGAATATATAGGGAGTGCATTATTAAGTCATCTAAGAAGCAAACATAACCACCAATCATTGCACAAACTGATAATTTAGTAAAAGATACTTTATTATTTTACCTTTCTATTCCTTTCAAATTTATATGGTAACTGGAGTCAGAAAGAAGAGAAAATGTGTTTAATGTTAATGGTGGAAGACTGCTATGTTTAGAGATCCACCTGGCCATCTGGAATAATGCTGGTGATGAATGACTTGGAATGTTTTTTCCAGAATCAGGAATGTCAAGAATGATTATAACAAGTGAAGAGGCCAGGCTCAGGTTTTTACGATAGTAACCTCCTTACACTGCACTATAGAGACTTTAGCCCACAGTACATTATTATTACAGCTGGATGACATGGCTTCTCATAAAAAAAAAGAAAAAAAAATCCACAAATCTGTAAAGTAGTGCTTCAAAAATCAGAACTTATCCCACACACCTCTGGCAATGCTTTAAAGGAGTAGTTCATCTTAACATAGAAAATGTATACACTTTCTCCTTTAAGCCTTTTTAAGAATTTTACACTGTAGAATTTTACACAAGGCTAATATTACTAACAAGTAAGGCAAACCTACAGCCACTAGTTCGGCAGAATGGAAATTGCATGCGTAGATCATTGCTCAATTTGCAAACTTCACAATCATGCAAAGTCCCACTCAGGTCGAAGCCCAAATCAGGACAGTGTAAAAGAAAAAGAGAAGTGATTCAGATGAATCAATTTCAATCAGTTGGTTTAAATTAGATTTAATTTTATAACTGAAATGTTGGATTTTGTATATTAATTAAAATGCAATTTGTACAATGCTGGTAGCTATAACCTTCTATTAAACTATGTAGAGTGCATCTTGCTAAATTAAACTGTCATGAAATTTTTTTTTTTTTCATGATTTAAAATAATTTCAATTCAAAAGCTGAAACATTAATATATTATATTCTACTCACACACATACACGTAAATATTTTTTAATTTTTTATTTCTATGATTATGGTATGTAGCACATGAAAATTAGAAATCCAGTATCTGAAATTATTAAAATATTCTATCTTATGATCAATCGAAAAAGGATTCACAATACAGAAATGTCCAAGTTCTGAAAAGTATACTAATTTATCCACCCAATACTTGGTTTAAGCTCCTTTAGTATGAATTACTGCATCAATGTAGCATATTATAGAGGTGATCAGTTTGTGGCACTGCTGAGGCCCGGGCATGTATTCACAAAACTTCTTAAGCCTAAAAGTTGCTTCCTGTGATGAAACTCTTTTGAATTGTGACATTTTCTTAGAATTTCCCTTTAAATTCAGGACTATATTTTAGTAAAGATAAAAATAATTCACGACAAACATTGTGAACAAAAACGGCTCCTAAGATAAAAAATTGTTAAGAGTAGAGAGGAAGATTTTTAAGAGGCTTAAGAGTTTCTATAGCAGAGGACAAAATGGAAAAAACACTAAATGTAAAAGTAAACACTGCTCTTCTGTCCAATTTGGTTTTCTTATTCTTTTAATCCCTTCCCTCTCTCTTAGATTGTTGGCTACATACCATCCAAAAATGCAAATAGACTGTCCTGCAATCATGTATATTGGTAAAAGCTGAGCCACGTTGCTCCCATCAATCTGAAATGAATTACAAGTAATAAAATCAGTATAGTAAATAAATGTAAGAAACTTTAATGTAGTAAGACTGTGTGGAAATGGGTTGCTTCAAAAGTAGACACATTTTCAGTGTTTGGATGTTTTAATTAACTTTAAGATATTTAGCCTATAAAAAAAACTTTGCATAAAGTAGCCTGCATTCATTTATCTAAAATGTCTTTATATACAAACATAATGATTTTACTGTCTATTCTATTATCATATATTCTATTTTCACAAAGGGCACATTTTAAGACCTTAATGCTGCATCTTCCCTAGCAATGGGGTCAACCACACCTCCTCAATAAGAGGAGGGTTTGTACTTTCCTTACTCAGAGTTGCTCTGAGAAGTTTCCTAAATCACTTTTAGTCTAGGACTCCTCATTTACGATTGATGATCTGGGCAACTGTCAAGTCACCAGTCTAACTGTGACTTGATTGTGACCACATGATTGTGGTTGTACTGAACAACACTGAGAGATACATGGTATTTATATCATATAAATAGTAATTTTTGATATAAAACTTTTGATATACTGCTTTTTTGATTTTCATGAACTGTAAGCCATACTCACTCACTCACTCACTCACTCACTCACTCACTCACTCACTCATTGTTTACCACTTTATTCTGTGTACAGTACAGGGGCAGTGGCAAATTAATTTCTATTATAGAGCTTATGCTACTATTTTTTCCTAGACTTGTTCTTCTTTGATCTTAAATCTCATAAAGGTTTTAGCTCACTAAGGGAAGGGTATGAAGAAACTTTACAAAATATTTTAAGCCTCATTGTGAATAATAAAACACAATACATTGAATATATTACCAAAAGGTAGTGCATATATACTGTACAAGGCTAATATGACAAACAAGTAGGGAAGGATTATAGGCACTAGTTCAACAGAATGCAAATTGCACGCCCAGATCATTGAGTACTTTGCAAACTTCACAATCATGCAAAGTCACATTCTGATAGAAGAAGCCCAAATCATGACAGTGTGAACGAGATGACAATTTAAATCAGATGATTAAAATTAGATTTAATATATTAACCGAAATGTTAGTTTTTGTATATTAATTAATAATAAAAAACATCAAAAAATTTTTTTTAATATCATGGAAAAGTTAATTTTTTCATAATTAAATTCAAAAATATTCACATCATTGCATTTTGTACCCTGGTAGTAGTTTATAACTTCCTATTAAGTAATATAACTTCCTATTAAATTAGTGTATTTAGAAAAATGTAAATAACATTGAAAAGTGTTTGTGTAATTTAATTTAGAAAGTTAAACTAATATATTCTAGATTCATAAAACGTAAATATTTCAAGCCTTTCTCTATTTTCCTCAAAAAATCAGTATCTTAGCTACAATGTTTGTGTGCAATGATCTGGCCATATAATTTGCATCCTGTTGAACCAGTGGCTATAATCTGCACCCCGTTGTTGGCAATATTAGCCTTTACCTACAGAGTAAAGTGCACAGGTTTTAGGAGAAAGTGTATATACTTTGTGCTTAGATGACATACATAACATGACATACATAAATTAGGTTTTAAAATTAATTTATATTAAGGAGCAGAGGTGGAAAGAGTAATAAAATTTTGTACTTAAGTAAAAGTACTGTTACTTTAGTGAACTTTTACTGAAGTAC
>JAQMYK010000002.1:21772081-21783408 GCA_030014345.1 Clarias buthupogon
GCTTCGTGAAAGTAATAATTTTGTTATTGTTGTTGCAAAGACTTTTCTTTGACTTTAGACACCTGAACTAACTTCAGAACGCAGAGCTAGAGAAACACTTGAAGCTGTAGGAAACGAGAGTGAAACCCTAATTTTAAGGTCTACAAACAGGTGTGCCTTCCATCTAAGTGTCATACCATTTATTAGTCTGTCTGTTTTTTTTTTTTCTCCCTCTGCCTGTGTTTGCTTAGGTGCAATCAGCACTGTCTCAGCCCTGGATCGTGAACAGAGAGCAGAGCACATTGTTGAAGTGAGCTTGCCGGCTTTATACTTTTTATCTTTATTATTGTTTACTATAAATTAAGTAGCAAATCTGTGCATTCTCTTGTTCATATTGTTAGGATTAACATAAGCTTTTACAGATCTAAGGCCTTATTCAGAACTAGCAAGTCCAAATACGTTTCAGTAATATTTATGCTGAGAAAGCTGTACATATTCCAACTTGGGTCTAGTAAGCAAGAGTCTAGTAAATTGCCAATATATTGAATTATGGAAATTCAGCTACATGTTACATATGCAAAAAAAACAAAAAAAAATGGTGTTACTCCTATTTGTATAGGTGATTGCATCGGATAATGGAGATCCTCCGATGCGCTCCACAGCCACAGTGGTCATTCAGGTGCTGGATGAGAATGATAACAGCCCTCAGTTCAGTCACAAGCTCTTCCAGGTCCAACTGCCTGAATGCCAAAACAAGGTAATGACCCAGGAAGTCTTCAGGATGATCGCACATGATAAAGACGACGGTCCCAACAGGCAGATCACCTACAGCCTGGAGGATAACATGGATGGCCGATATGAAATCCACCCAACCACAGGGGTGGTGACTGCCATAGGAGAGTTTGCACGAGGCAGCTACAACATCCTAACGGTACAAATTACATTGCATAAATAATACCTCATTTCTTTACGCATATTTTTTTTTACAGATTTATTTTGATGCATTTCATTAATAATCAGACATATACAACAATTACATTTTGTGATCTAACAAAAATAACCTTACCACATTTCTTTGTGTTTCAGATAAAAGCCACAGATCATGGTAGTCCTGCGAGAATGTCCAAGTCACGTCTAGATGTTGAATGGCTGCCACAACCAGAACCCAGTTCGGAATCTTTAGCTTTTGACGAGTCACTCTTCACCTTTGCCGTAATGGAATCAGACCCTGTCACTCAAATGGTGGGAATCATCAGCACCGAGATCATAACAAGCCTCCTCTGGTTCGACATTGTAGGTGAGTACGCTAATATTATCCTTCCTTCCATTTCAGCATGCCTGAGTAAACATGAACAAGACAACCTGGTGAGAACACAGTCCACTGTTCATGCCAGCATAATCCTGCGTCTGTGACAGCTGCCAGAGCTGGCAAAGCCAAATCCAAGAAAGTGTTAAAGGAGCTTCATATATTTTTTTTAATATGAAGTGAGTCATGCTTGATAAATATTATAATTAGACATATGGGTGGAATTCATGGCTTATTAACAGAACTTTTATAACTGGCCTCAACAGTCAGTGGAAACGTTTTACATTTTGTGGATAGAAATTTGTTCCCCTGTGTCTGTGTGGGTTCTCCGGTTTCCCCTCAAAAACAAAACATGCTGATTATTTAAATCACCAGGGTTACATACTGTCCTTATTTAAATACATATTTAACATTATACTGTGGGCTGTAATAAATGATGAATTGTGATTAATTGGTCATTTATGTGACAATGAGAAATCATTGTTAACTCATCTGCTTTTAGCACCTTTCCTAACCACTAGTGATTTTTTTGTGTTGAGCGCATTAGAATACCAACACTGGCACATGTCCTGTGGAGGGCATAGCTGTAGGACTCAGGAGGCAGATCTAAACCGTGACATATTTTCTTAGATGGTAGGCCAAAGTCCCCAGTCTCCCAGCAGCAGGCTGACCAGAGCCATCCAAATTCCAGTGATCAGCATATGATCAGCTTCCAACCACCTGCAACTCCTCAGAGATGAGAGCCAGGAAAATAGTCAGCAGCCGGTGAAGGAACTGCCAGGGACAGTGCTCACCTTTATGTGGGTTAAAGGTTGTTAGGGTAGGAAAACTACAACAAAAACTCTCAAGGCTCAATTTACCAAACAAGACAAGACAAGTAGAAACTTGTAGGCCGTTACACCGTGAGGCCATGCCGTGAATCAGAATTTTACATAGCATAGGTATTATGTTGCATAAGGTTATTCAGTGTCCTTGAAGCTCAGTCCAATAATCTCCCCAGACACTTCTTAGTCAATTTAAATTAACTTAACTTTTTTTATTTTTTAGAAATTATGGCATCAAGTCATTATAACCAATTTTAAAAAACTGCAATCTGATAAATGTGCTTTACTTTACTTTAATTCAACTGTTTTTTTTTTTTTTTTATCAAGTGTGTGCCTTCACTGTGGCACTGTGAAACAATTGCTCCTGCCTGAAGAAGACCTACTTAACAAAAACAATTTCAAACACATTTCCCCCCCGAAAGGCTCTAAAAGCAAGAAAATGAGTCAGCTCAGTATTAAACACGATTTGTCACAGTCACTGGATCAGTACAAGTTAATTGACTCTACAGAAATCACAGTTAATAGAATATTGTGAAATAAATTAAAGGCCTATGCACAAGCCTTGAAAGTCTCTCTCGAAAATAGGACCAATGATCCTTCATAAGGTGGATTCCTTAATAAACACCATCTGTCAAAGCAGGCATGAGTTGACCCCTACTGATTTAGATGGCTGGCCTGAGTGTTTGCATGCCAAATATGTTCCCTGAATCAATTATAAAAAATATATATATATTTTAAGGTTTTCTTCAAAGTTTTTCTTTTCATATGGTGAAACTAATGTGGAAGATTTTAAATTACTTAGTGTGTTAATAATGTACAGTAGATGGGAAACGTGATAGCGCTGAAAGTCCTCTCATAATGGGAGATGAGCTGGGCATTCATACACATACTGTACTGTGCAGGACACTTAAAACCTTAGTACTGTACATGCAAGTACATGGAATGTGCTTTTCAATGAGCCTTGTTGAGCTCTACACTAGAGTGGATGTCAATTGAAAGGGTTAACTGACACTTTGGCAAACTGGTTTTATTTAGTTCAAATTGGACTGCAAATCATCCTGTGCATTATTGTCATAATATTTTACATTCCTCGTTCAGCCATACATTACAATATGTGGGCCCATACAGAGCTCTGCTGAGAGGCGATGACATTTGCCCTTCAGACATCCTAAGAATAATTTCACAGGTCTGGTGCTAACAAAAAATCCGATGTCATTTCTTAGGAGGAGATGAAGATCATGACTTTTATATTGAGAAGAACTCTGGGAGTATTGTCATAGCTAGGCAACTGGATGCTGGCAAAAGATCCAATTATAACCTTACCGTCAGCGTTACAGATGGTTCCCAGACCATAACAACTCAGGTAAGATCATGTGTACATTTGCTGTGGAGACATTATGATACATTGCTATACTGTACATATCAGTCTTAGACAACAGGGAGTCTTTATTTCTATTCAGACACACAATCTTATCTGACTAAATTTGCCCATATTTCCAGTAAAGACTGCTTTGTGTGTCACTGCTGTGTGTGTTATAGGTACATTTAAATATGTTACGTCTGTCATAATTGCAACCTGGTACATTTGTGACACAGTGATAGATACGGATTATACGAGTAAGCTAAAAAGAAACCTGTTTGGTGTTATATGGAAAATATGAATTTAGTTAAACACCTACAGTATAGACTTCTTTTACAATTACAACCATAATTATTTTTATCCATATATACAACAAAAGGTTTTATCGCATTCTTAAAAGAGGAATGGTTAATTTTTTTATACTGAATTTTGTAAAATTCTGCCATTACATTATTGGAATATGATGGGTATAATGTAAACAAACTCAGAAGCATTACATATTTCTTTTCCTCTTATATCAGGCTTATATCAGGGTTCTCGACATGAATGAGCATCGACCCATGTTCCTAAAGAATATGTACGAGGTGAGCGTTCCAGAGGACACCGCACCAGCGAAGGAGATCCTGCAGATTAGAGCCCAAGATGCAGACATCAACAGCAGGATCATTTACTCCATCCACAGCAGTCTCAACCCAGACAGCCTTAAGCATTTCCACCTGGATCCAAAGAGCGGAGTTCTTGTCTTAACTGAGGCGCTAGACTATGAGGCCATCTCCACACACAGTCTTCTAGTGATGGTAAAATAGTTTTCATGTTAAAACCAAACGAACAGAATAAAACAGTTCACAAGCTTTTAGATGATAATTGAGCGATTATTATCTAGGAATTAGGGCAGTGTCGATTGTTGGGACTGAGCCCAGACTCGGGGAATGTGGAGTTTGTGTGGTGTGTGCAAACAAGTTTTAGATTAAACTATAACAGCACACAAATGACAGTATACAGGACTCGAATTGTTATAACAGTTTATAAAAGATTATAATGATTTGGAGTCTATATACAGTACAATGCAAAAACTTGCCTCGGCCGGCTGTGCTTGATCTGCTTAGAATGAATGCATGCACGTCTTTAATGGAGACATAAATGATAATGGCATTGGACTGATAATCATATGAAGCTTTTCAAAATACATTGGTCCTTGGGTACACAAATGCCATCATGTAATCACAATAATTATAATAATAAAAAGCATACAGGTGAATAGGTGTATACACAACTAAGATTGAGAAAAATGTTTTCCCAAACATTTCCATATATTTCTAAATAAATTAAACATTCTTAAGCAATAACATTTTATCTTATATAAAAAAAAACATACCAGTATGATCATGTAATTCATAAGTAGTAAATACAAATAATCCATAAATACAGTAGGTGCTTATTGATATTGTTGTTGTTTAATGCTATCAATATGTCATAGTCTTTCCTAAGAATCACTGAAAGAATGATTTCTTGAATATGCTATAACTGATTCTTTGGAAAATTAGTTATTAAACCAGCTTTATGCCACCGGAAAACATTGTTAAGATATATGCCTCCATGCTTCTTTTCATAGCCACTTTTCACATGTAGAGTCAGGAGTAGTGCACTAGAATTTAGATTTATTTGTCATATTGTGAAGCACACACACTGTTTGATTTGCACTCATGAAAAATGTTCAAATTTCATGAAATTTTCACTGATGCGTAGCGTGGGGCTCTCAAAAGACTTTGGCTGACAAGTCCTTTCAAGACTTTGATCAAGATTCAAACATTAAAAAACAAACTCTACTTTTTACTATACTTTTTTTTAAAATTCAGGTTCGTGATCAAGAGATCCCTGTGAAGAGGAACTTTGTGAAAGCAGTAGTGCATGTGGAGGACTGTAATGACTATACACCCACATTCATGAGCACTCATTATGAGGCACGCATCAGTAACTTGGCTCCAACTGGGACAGAGGTGCTTCGAGTCAAAGCTTTGGATAAAGACACGGGCAGTAATGCTGAGATTGTCTACTCTATTCACTCAGGTAAGAACACAGGTGCTACAGTTTATGTCTGTGGTCTATATGTGGTCTGCTTTGCGACAATGTCAATTGTTAAAAACGCTATCCAAATAAAATTGAATTGGAATATATTATTGCTGTCATCATTCATTCCACCACCATGGCACAAGAAGACAGAAACACCTCAATGCATTGAAATGGAGGGATTCAACTCTACTTTGAAAAACTGAAAACTTTTATTGAACTGTTTTACATTAATGTTTATTAACCACAACACTGAATGCCCTAGTGGCTTAGTGGTTAGAACTATCGCCTTGCATCTCCAGCGTCCTGGTATGAGTTCCACCTCTGGGCCTGTGTTGCATATTTCCCCATGATTGGTGGGGTTCCTCCGGGTACTCCATTTTCCTCCCACAGTCCAAAGACATGCAAATTAGGCTAATTGGTGTTCCTAAATTGCCCGTATTGTGTGAATGTGCATGTGTGTATGTGTGTTTGCCCTGCGATAGATTGGCACCCTGTCCAGGGTGTACCCCTCCATTTGCCCTAAGCATGCTGGTATACAGTAGGCTCCAGGCCCCTGTGACCCTGTATACAGGATAAAGTGGTATAGATGATGAGTAAGTGAGTAAGTGAATGCCCTTAGCCCGTACAATACTATAAATGGGTTTTAAGTAAACATTATACTATATTTTTTTCACTAAAGGAAAATATGTCCTTGGTACTCACACATAAGCTACATATTTAGAAAATAAAAATTATGCTGAGACAATAAGGAACAAAAATATCTAAAATCAGTTTTTTTTCTCTAGGAGGGAATACAGAAGGAGCTTTCGACATCGATCAGGAGACAGGAAGCATCAGAGTGGCTAAGCCTTTAGACATGCTCTCCCAGGAACAATACCAGCTTGTGGTGAAGTCCACTGACCAGGGCTTTCCCCAGCGCAGTGACCTCTGCCCTGTTAACATCCATCTTAAGCTGTCTGCGCACACAGCACCCAGGTTTACACAGGATGAATACGTCACTGAAATAAGTGAAAGCAGTACTTTGGGCTTTCCAGTGCTGTCCGTCTCCGCTAGCTGCCCATCTGCTGTAAACTACAGGATCCAAGATGGTGATCCTAATGGAACTTTTCAAATCAATTTAAATTCTGGATTGCTGTCTGTCCAAAAAGCCCTAAATTTTGAAGAGTGCACATTTTATCAACTCAAAATAAGAGCCACAAATACAGCAGGGGTCTCATCAGATGCAGTTGTTTATGTGTATATCATAGATGAAAATGACAACGCACCTGTTTTTCTTCAGGGCAGTTACTACGGCCAGATCAGTGAGTCCGCACAGATAAACAGTATGGTAATGGGAGAGAACAACACCCCATTGGTCATCAAGGCTTCAGATGCTGACAAGGATTCTAACGCTCTGCTGATCTTCCAAATCCAAGAGCCTGAGGCAAGGCAAATGTTTAAAATTGATCCAAGCATGGGGACAATCTCACTGATATCTGCACTTGACTTTGAATCTGTTCCTGAATTTTCCTTCACTGTTCAAGTGTGGGACTCAGGAAAGCCCGCATTAAGTGCTGTCAAACCATGCAAAGTCACCATTCGTGTCCTAGATTTTAATGACTGTCCTCCTAAGTTCACACTACCCGTTTATACAGTTTCCATCATGTCCCCTGTTTTTAAAGACATGAAAGTCATTCAAGTAATGGCTCATGATGAAGATTCATTAGTCTTGTATAGTATTAGTAACCATGAAGATGCTTTTAAAATACATGAATCAACTGGAGAAATTTCAGTGAATAATGCTTCTGAATTTCAGTCCTATTATGAGCTCAAAGTTATAGCTTCAGATGGTGTACACAAAGACACCACTTTAGTAAATGTTAATGTCACTGAAATGAAAAGGACTAGTCTAAAGTTCGAGGAACGGCTCCATGTTGGCACAGTGCTTGAAAACACAACATCTGTAAAAACTTTAACTGTACTCAGAGCCACGGGCCGCTACCTTAACGAACCACTGATCTACTCAGTTCTGAACCCAGCCGATAAGTTTTCAGTGGTGCAGTCTTCAGGTGTATTGCAGACAACTGGCGTTGCCTTCGACCGAGAGGAGCAGGATGAGTATGATGTTGCGGTGGAGGTCAGAGACACAAGAAATCCACAACGTATGGATGTGACTTATGTCAAAATTTATGTAGACGATATCAATGACAACCCTCCCATCATATCAAACCTTCCAAATACTCTTATGATATCAGACGAGGCAGAACCAGGGGACGTTCTGTTCCAAGTCCTGGCAACTGATAAAGACACTGGTGAAAATGGATCTGTAATATTTACCCTAGAGGAGGATTTCAATCTCTTCAGGATTGATCCCTATCTTGGAGATGTGTCCCTTCAACGACCCTTAGACTATGACACGTTGAACAAATATGAGCTTACTGTAAGAGCTTCAGATGAAGGAGAGCCTAGTCTGTCAACAGTGGCACAGCTTTATGTACAAGTGCAAAACCGTTCCCATCCGATATTTCAAAGTTTATTTTATCCATTACGACTGCCTGAAAACATTCCTCCCTTCACAAACATTCTGCATGTGCAGGCAAAAAATCCGGAGGGCTACCGACTCATCTACAACCTGGAAGAAGATGAAAATTCCACGCAATATTTTCACATTGATTTCAAGACAGGCATGTTAAGTGTCTCTGACTTTTTAGACTATGAATCTCAGACAAGTCACCTGTTGACCGTTCGGGCCACAGACTCTATAACTGGCTCTTTTAGTGAGTCCAAAGTGCAAATAGATGTCGAGGACATCAACGATAACGCTCCTGTATTTGAGAAACGTACCTACAAAGCAGCATTGTTAGAAGGTCTTCCAGTGGGCTCATCTGTAATACAAGTCTCAGCTTTTGACAGAGACTCCGGTAGAAACAAAGACTTAACCTATGAAATAGTTGACACAGGAAAAAATGAAACAGACTTTTTCAAAATTGATCCACCCAGTGGTCTTTTGCTAACATCACAGGTTTTAGATTATGAGACCACCCAAGAATTCCATCTAAAAATCATAGTCAAAGACAGTGGTACGCCATCTCTCAGCAGTGAAGCTCAAATTACTGTGAATGTTATGGATGTCAATGACAACCCTCCAAACTTCAGTGAGCCTCAATATCAAGCCTCATTGGATGAAATGGCGACCTGTGGACACGTTGTGATTAAAGTCCAGGCCTCAGATCCTGACAGCAAGGACAATCTCCAGTATAGAATTCTCTCGGGAAATGAAGAGAGGTACTTTGCTATGAATGAATCATCGGGTCTTATTTCATTTTCCAATGTTTGCAGGAGAAATTTGAATTCTTTTTACAATCTCACCGTTGCTGTTTCGGATGGTGTGTTTCACACAACTGCGCCAGTAAACATTGTCATGACCAACAGCAACAGGCATAGCCCATACTTCAGCCATGATGTTTACGAAGCCGAACTGGCTGAAAACGCAGAGGCGGGAACACGAGTAATTCGCCTGGCCGCTATTGATCCTGATGATGGTCCATATGGCAGCGTAGATTACACCATAATCAACAAACTAGCAGATGAAAAATTCAATATTGACGGTGAAGGACAAATTGTAACCTCTCAACCTTTGGACAGAGAGAATCCCTCACAAAGAGTGATTGCCATCAAGGTCATGGCTAAGGATGGTGGAGGAAGAGTAGCTTTTTGCACTGTGAAGATTATTCTTACAGATGAGAATGATAATGCACCACAGTTCAAAGCCTCTCAGTACCAGGTGTCTATTAAGTCCACAGTAAATAAAGGTTCTCCAGTTATTCAAATAATGGCTTATGATGCTGATGAAGGCAAGAATGCTGATGTCACTTACACAGTGGATGAATCTGAGGAAGTGACTGAGGAGGTGATTGAAATTAATCCCTTCACTGGTGTGGTTAGTGTCAAAGAGAGCCTGGTTGGAATGGAAAACAAGATCTTCAATTTCAAAGTCCAAGCTCGGGATGGAGGAATTCCATTTTACAACACCTCCGTGCCAGTCCAGGTTAAAGTAGTCCCCCCAGAGGTCCCTCTGCCAAGGTTTACTGAACCACTATATACATTTTCACTGGCTGAAGATTACCCCATTGGCTATGAGATAGGTACAGTCAAGGCTGATGCTGACACACCACTCATCTATAGCTTAGTAGATGGCAACACTGTGGAAAGCAACAGAGATCAAGTGTTTGCTCTTGATGAAGACAGTGGAACCCTTGTTGTGCAGAAAAATATTGACTATGAGAAGACCAAGTGGTATCAGATTGACGTTATTGCTCAGGGTAATCATAACGGAACTGGCGTAGCTTCTCTAGTATCTGTTAACATCCAGGTTCAGGATGTGAATGATAACCAGCCCAACTTTGATTCTGATGTGTACAAAGCCATACTGGCTGAAAATATGCCTGCTGCCACCACAGTGATCCAGGTGACAGCTAATGATCCAGATAAAGACATTAATGGAGAGGTGACATATACTCTGGAGCCAGACAGAGATGATATCAGCGAGATCTTCCGTATTGACTCACAAACTGGCTGGATAACCACCATGAAGGAGACAGACTGTGAATCCAAACAACTGTACAGGTTCTACGTGGTGGCCACTGATCATGGCGGCAGTATCAGGCTTTCTTCATCAGCCCTCGTGGAAGTGACAGTCACTGATGAAAATGATAATCCACCCCAGTTCACAGAGGAAATTTATCATGGGTCCATACTTGAGAACAGTAGGCCTGGGGAACCAATAGTTGTTCTGACAACTACAGATAACGATGTGTCTTCTGACAACAGACAAGTCACATGTTATATAACAGGTGAGCGCACCATGCTCCTAGAAATCAATAACTGTATAACGATAATAATATTGATGTAATTTGGATTGAATTTTTTCCAATCATCAATCATTTGTCAGCAGCTTTAAGAGCTTTAAGTAATCTTCACATCAAAAATCAAAATGGGGAAAAAATATAGATGGGCTCCAACAACAGAAGGCCATATCCGGTTTCAATGCTCTCAACAAAGAACAGGAATCTGACAATAGATTAGGCACAGGCTCACTGAAACTGGGCATGTGGAGACTGGAAAAAACATTGCCTAGTCTAGACCAATCTGGCCATTCTTCTCTGTTATCAGAACTGTGGACTCCTGATCACTGGATGTTTTTTTAAAGCATTCTTTGTAATTCTAGTATCTGTCATAAATTTTAATTCAAGGACGTCAGGTTCTTAAATATTTAATCCAGCCCATGATATGGTCAAAGTCCCATAGATCATATTATTCCCCATTCTGAGGTTTGAGGTGAACATTAACTGCAGCTCTTGAGTTGTATCTGTTTTAATAATTTTATGCATTGCGCACATAATTGACTTATGTCAAGGATAAGTGCATGAATCAACAGTTGTACAGGCTATAGTTTTTGTGTTAAATTCTACAGTAAAATATTTGCAGGACTGAATTGGTGTTCCTAAAGTTTACATTTTGTGTCTCATTTACTCAAAGATGGAGATCCACTTGGACAATTCGCAGTCACTGTTGCGGGAGAAGAATGTAGACTGGTTTCAAAAGGGTCACTAGATAGAGAAATGAAAGACAAACACAGTCTAAAAGTGATAGCCACAGATGGAAAGTTTCAAACTGCTACCGCAGTAGAAGTCCATGTTCTTGACAGCAATGACAACAGTCCCTTGTGTGAACAAGTAAGTCATGCACTATTATTCATAAAGCACACAAAATTAATGTGTTAAAAGTAATAACATTTCATTTTGACTTA
>JAQMYK010000002.1:21840572-21853867 GCA_030014345.1 Clarias buthupogon
ACTTAAGTAAAAGTAAAATTACAGATTTTAAAAACTACTTTAAAAAGTAGAAGTACACAAAAAACTACTCAATTACATTAACGCGAGGAAATGTAATTCGTTACGTTCCAGCTCTGGGTAATATTTGGAATTGGTTTCTTGATTCAGTAATTGAAGGGCAGATAATCTTCAGTAAATGTTGTGTGCTGCATAGGCAAGATTTGCAGGAACAAAACTGATCATTGCGCTTTTTTCTGATGTGCATTTTCTTAAAAGTTTCTCTGTTTCTCTGCACTGGGTTTGATTTCCCTTTATTGTACACTTGCGATCATTTGAGGTGTGAACATTGCTCCAGTTCCACACACACCAGATGAAGCCCTGTGGCTTTTCTCCGAAGATCTGAGCATCCTGCAGTACATGCCAGCGTACGTACCCTCCCCTCCTCCTTCTCTCATTTCCATAAAGAAAAAAGGAAGCTCAAAGCAGCCCTTTCTAATGATTAATGCAGTGGAGCGCCTTTGGTGTTTGATGCCGGTTTCAGACTTTGCTGAGCCTGATAAACTCGCAACGCTGTTATTAGACTTTAGACTTCACACATATGATGAGGGATTTTTTTTTTCCTTTTTCTTCATTCTGTGTGGGTTTTTAATGACAAACCATTCCTTAGGGTATAAAAGATATTAAGACTTTAGTTTAATGATTGAAAGAAGTTTTGAAAGTGCACAAAATTTGTGTTATATAAAGTGCGGTCTCTTAGAAACTTTTCCCGCTGTCTTGGCTTTGTAATTCAGCACACAGCTTAGAGATCAAGTCATGCATGAGAGAAAACACATTCCTATAATCATTTGCTTACACAGGACTAGAACTTGCAGTTACTAGTTAGTTTTGGTAGTTACCAAGGGGTGTGTGCTTCCATGTCTATGTAACTTCAGCTTCATAGTCTGCTTTAATGAGTTGGCCAGTCAAGATCCAAACTTGCTTATCCGCATCTTTATGGACCTTACTTTGTACACTGGTGTGCAGTCATGTTGGAACAGGAAGGGGCCATCCCCAAACTGTTCCCACAAAGTTGGGAGCTCAAGATTGTCCAAACTGTCTTGGTATGCTGAAGCATTGTGAGTTCCTTTCACTGGAAGTACTGTAAGGGGCCGAGCCCAACTCCAGAAAAACAACCCCACACCAGTTCTAACATGACTGCGTACCAGTGCACAATGCGAGGTCCATAAAGACATGGATGAGCGAGTTAAGTGTGGAAGAACTTGACTGGCCTGCACAGAGTCCTGACCTCAACCCAATAAAATACCTTTGGGATGAATTAGAGCGGAGACTGCAAGCCAGGCCTTCTCATCCAACATCAGTGTCTGACCTCACAAATGTGCTTCTGGAAGAATGGTCAAACATTCCCATAAACACACTCCTAAACCTTGTGGAAAACCTTCCCAGAAGAGTTGAATCTGTTACAGCTAAAAAGGGTGGGCCAACATCATATTAAACCCTATGGATTAAGAATGGGATGTTACTCAAGTTCATATGCATGTGAAGGCAGGCGAGTAAATACTTTTGTACGTGCGTGACTTTTTATGGAAACATTGTGACCATGTGTGTGTGTCTGTGTAAAGCTTTTTTTTTTTTTGTCCATGACAATGCAATGTCACATTTTCACGAAATGCTTAAAAGGAGGCAAAAGCAAGTGTCATTAGATAGGTTCCTGGTTAGATAAGTCACACAAAAAGTAAATGTTTCCAGTGAGCCAGACAGCAGTATCAGCAGTGATTCAGTTAGTGTGTGTTAAATTTGTTTACAATTTTTTTTACTTTTTATTTAATCATTAGTTAATAATTTTTCTGTGAATATTTTTGGGTTGTTTCCATTATTTCCGAATTTGCTTATGATATATGAATGCTTAGGATTACAAGCACATTTCTGGAACCAATTATGCTCACAATTCAAGGTTTTGATCCTGGTAATATTATCGATATACATACTGTATACTGTATATATGGAATGTGGATGGAGTTATGAGATTTGCTCATAGTGCGTTTGAAATAGCACCAAGGCAATTGGCTAATGGCTAAGGCACTAGCTCATCACGCAAACTGCATCTGTGAAAGCCTACTACACGGAGCTGAGGGCATCTTCGCTTCATCAAATTAAGAAGATGAAGCCCTTACAAGACTTCAGACAATAAATAACAGCACCAGCGCTGATAAAACAATGTGGCCAACAGAAGTTTTAATATAACTAGAGTATGGATGATTTTTGACTCACACTTGTAAATGAAAGCACATTCCTATAATAATTTGCTTATATAGGATTAGAACTCATAAGCTATTGCCATCATAGTATGCTTATAAGTCGGGGGAGTGGAGCCTCTTGGCGCTGTAGAAAACATGGTGTGGACAGCATCAACATGGCTGATATACTATTTCATTTAACAAAACTGACTAACATAAAAATGGATATCTACAGTATAAACTAGTAAATATTTGCCACTAAACTATTTTATTTTGGGAGGATTAACTATGGCTTTGAAAATATGTGAAAAATTGGCCATGTGATGAAAGACTTGTTTTCTGACACATAATGCTTTTCACACAGGATGAATCCTAATTTGAAGCTCATGTAGATCTCAGATCTTTGATTTCAGAATTATTGCCAAGATAAGGAATAAATTGTCACTAAACGATGCAGAAAAATTTGTTCATGCCTTTGTCCTCTCTAGGTTGGAATGTTCTAACGCCTTACTGTCTGGTTGTTCAACTAGGTGCATAAACAAGCTTCAGTTAGTCCTCACTAAAACCAGAAGATGCGAGCACATCACCACTATATTATTTACACTGCATTGGCTCCCAGTGAAATTTCACATCGAATTTAAAACACTAATTTTGATCAATAAAGCATAAATGGTCTAGTGCCACAGTACCTGAGTGAACTGCTAGTGTCTTATGATCTGCCACGCCTACTTCAATCAAAACTACAGCTTTTTCTTACAAAGCCTTAAAGTTATGGAATTAATGTTTCAGTGTTTAAGTCTAGGCTAAAAACCTATTTATTTAGCCAAACATTTTTGTAAATAGATTTGCCTTAGGTAAAGGAGCAGATCTGGGGGACTCATGGATGTAGAGTATTATGGCGAACTGGTATGTTTAGATGCTGTCTTCCTCACTTTCATTGATTACTCAGATTTATTGATGATGAAGTGACTGGTTGCTTTAAATCCCAGGGAGCCTTTATGTCTGTGTTTGCTTCTGGCTCTCCCTTTTAGTTAAGCCTTCATAGTTAGTCCTGCCGGAGTCCCTGCTTGCACACTGAACTAAATATACGGTCACCTTATAGATTTTGTGACTGTGACCATACCTAGCTGTTATGTCTCATTCTCTTCTCATTTCTTCTCCTCTCTCTCTCTCTTCCTCTCTGTTGAGCTACACATGGTGCTGCTGAGCTTCCAGTGATCCAGACCCCCTCTGACCTCTGGACCTGTCTGACTCATCCTGGTGCACCGCTTCTGCATGGAGATCTCGTCTAATAGGTACACCTCGATCGTTAGGGATGGTTCCACTTTACCAGGGTACAAGGTTGATGCAGGCAGCTATTTTCTGAGGACTTTTCTGAGGAATTTCCTACATTTTACCTGAGTCTCCAATAACAAACTGGACTTCATATTAACTTAAAGATCTCATCTGTTATATTGAACTTCCAGCTGCTTAACACACAGTATGACTGCAAAACAATTTTAGCTATCTGTTATCACCCAAATGAGGTTGGGTTCCCCATTGAGTCTGGTTCCTCTCATGGTTTCTTCCTGTTGCCACATTGCCACCGTCACCCTCGGCTTGCTCATCAGGGACAATCTGATTATTTTGATTCAGACACATCTTTTCACATTTCATACACATTTCCATAATTTTGATTCTGTAAAGCTGCTTTGCAACAATGAGCATTCTTAAAAGCGCTATACAAATAAAACTGAATTGGTTTAATTGCAGTAAGCAGTACATCTGGACCAGAATGTTCTGTATGCTTGTCCAGTCAAATATATGTCAAGTTCTGGCATGCCAAATTATTTACTAAATAAAATAAATCCTGAAGTAGAGTCAAAAGTGCTCAGTTTGTCTTTAACAGAATTTTGTGAGTTATTTTTGTCAGTTCAAATAAATGGTACTTATTTAATGAAATGTATTCTACTTTTTTTTTTTTACATCCCAATCCACACAGGTAGTGTATATTTCATAGTAGGATGCTCTAGAATACACAAAGAGAGCCCAAGTTCTTTTGTTACACCCAGGTTGTTATGTCAGTATACAGTAGTGCCTTGGATTAATAATGATATTAATAATGCCTAATCTATCTTTCAGTGAATAACGATCATGTATCATTTGGAATTTGCAATGACAAGGCATGCCTGGACATTTTGTCAATGTATTTATTAAGATGGTAAGATGAATGCTGGTGAAAATATAATCCATGTTGATTAAGGATTAACTCCAGCATTAAAATTCAATATTTACCACATCTGTAAGGATCTTAATCAATAATCTATCATTTATGGCTACAAAAACTTTGACCTGTACCACTTGACCCGCCACGCAGTGCCTACTTCCCCCTAGTGGTTTCATAGTTGCATTGTATTACAACCCGGTTAACCTGGTTCTGTTCCTATTTTTGAGAACGTTGAGAATGTTCTGCTCACCCTCTATTTCATTTACATATAAATGTATTGCAAATGTGAGGCAACTTGAGTTTACAATGGCTACTGGTGACCTTTTACTAATTTCAATTTTGCAGTCGCACCAAGTTTTGATTAGAAAAGACTCCTCTTTCAACTTAAACTCCTCCACAATGAGCAACAGACTTCAAAACAACTTACAATTCATATGAATAAGATTCAGGCTCCTGACCTACAATCAGTGCTCCCACTCCCAGCAATTTAGCCGTTCAATCCCGAAACTCATTTTCATACCCAAATGGCCATGCTTAAATTTTGGTCATTTTATGCCAAGTTTGAATTTTAAAAAGTCCATGCACAATGTCCTAAAATGCAAATAATTCGTTTTTTTATTTCCCTTTTATATACAAATTTACAAGTCTCACTCTGTAATTCCCACCCACTTTAAGGTTATTCAAGGGAATGGAAATGGAAGAGCAAACGAAAATGATGCACAAAACAGTTGTGGAGGCTGAAAGCATCATACTGCCTTCTAATAATATATAATGTTGTTAGTCTTTTGGCTGCTCCGGTCAAGGGGTCGCCACAGCGGACCATCTGATCTGCACACGACTAGGCACATGTTTTATGCTGGATGCCCTTCCTGATGAAACCCTCCCATTGCATCCAGTGGCTAGGGTATGGCTTTTAATATGGACCGTATATAGCAATTCCAAACCCTATGTGAAAAGTAAAAAAAAAAAAAAAAACAACTAAAACATGATCACAGAAATTGTCATGTTTTGAAGCTCCTAAAAATCGTCTCATGTTGGGTACAGAATGGTTGTAAGAACAGTAACAAAGTGCATGTGACATGCTAATTCCTCGCCAGCACAATTTCTTGTGTTCTCCGGAGGACATCGTTCCCTTCACATCAGACGATATTCACACACAGTGGAAATTGAAACGGACAGCACCCTGCTGAGAACACGCACCAACTCTCTTACAGTCACACCATGAATCATCAGCTAAACATCGCACAACTGACATTTGAAGATATTAAATTTTAGTTGTTGTGTATTATACAACCACTATGATACTAAATATCTCCTAAACCATAAGGAGATGCTTTAAAGACTGCAGTTGACCCATGCTTTGACATGTATTAAACCTCCAAAAACACAAAAAAGTTTAGAATGCAATGTCAGCTTTGATAACGTTTTGCTATGAAAAAGTATATACTAGCTGCTAAATGCAAGAAGAGAAGAAAGTGCAACAGTTTAACACAATGAGTGAGCATTGTGGTATTGAACAAGCACTAATAATGGAATGTTGTAAAAGAGGAAGAGAGATGAGAGAAAGCGATTGAGTTTCTTTCGCTAATCTCTGGCCTGATTGGTGACTTAATGCTGTTTTGCATTACACTGTGCACGTGTGACCAAGAGGCATGACTGATATACTGTAGCAATCTGGGATTGCATATGTCAAGTAAATAAGTGGACACGTGAATGCAGCGTGTTGTGAAAACAGGGAAAATACATGCAAGTGAATCGCCGTCATTCAGAAATGAGATCATGAATATGCCTGAATTGAAAAGTAATTAAGATTTCAATTTCGTTTTTTGGGGTCAGTTTTCCAGGATTCATCCACAACCACGTTGGACAGGATTTCACAGGTCGCCACACACATCCATCATACATGTAGGGTTTTATGAGGTATAAATGTGATAAGCTTCTTAATTTGTAGTGGTGTTTTTTAAATTTTTTTATTTTGGCTTACATGTAAGTAGGACGAGGCCCACGCGAATGCTGAGGTCCACAAGCAGTGTCCACTTGGGCCTGACCCTCGCCACTGCCGGGGGAATGAGGATTTCAGCTGGCACATAGAATTGCAGAGCATACGTGATAAAAATCCCAAATGAGTACAGCAGCTTCACAGCCTGATACATCCTACAGAAGAACACACAAAAACAACAGACCCGGAAAATCAGGTGGAGTAAATTACAGAGCAAATAAGCTACTAACATAAGGGACATGCCTTCTATTGCACATTCAAGGAGTTGCTCAGACTAATCCTTTAATGAATCAATAGTGTGGAGATCAATTAGCCAGTGCAGTTCATAAAAAAAAAAAAAAGTTTTTTATTTTTTTTTTAGATCATAAAGAAACGTAAGCAGACAATAAAGGAAACAGGAAAATTTTACTTTTAAAGCCAATTATACAATCTAGTGCATATTATGTAAGATCACATTTAAAGCAGAGATGCATAATTTTTTTATATTTTTGTTTTTCTAAATAACAAAAATTTGTAGCATATGCAAATATTTTTAATAGTCCAAAAGATTTAACATTGACTATTAAATAACTTTTACATTTTCTCTAAAACTGCACAAGGGAACAAGATTCCAACTTTTAAGTGTTCCAGGTTAAAGGACAGAGTAAAATCTTTTCTTTATATATATATATATATATATTTTTTTTTTTATTTTTTTTTTTTATCTATATATATATAAAAAAAATATATAAATATATATATATATATAAAAATATATATATAAATATATAAATATATATATATAAAATCTGACTAAAAATAAGTCAACATCTTATATCAACAGGAATATGAAGGCTATCTGGTGCTTCCTCTGAGCTGCGTGACACCAGGATCTTTTCAAACTGCCCACACACCATTAGGGGGCCATTAACTCGCTGGATCACAGTTTGCTGCATATGGGGCTGTATAGCCACAGATTGGTCAGGGTGCTCATGATGACCCGTGTTTACCGCCAAAAGCTTTGGTCAATGTTCTGCTCAGAAACCTCCTGCTTTTCATGTGGCTGTTACTTGGAGACGTTCCACCTACCTAAACATTGTTGTATGTACTTAGACACTGATTGGATGATGCGCCGCGCCACATTGCAAAAATTCCAAATTCTTCAAAATCTTAAGCCAATCAAGCATCTGTGGGATGAACTGAACAAACGCTTTATGGACTTAAAGGATCTGCTACTGATGGCTTATCACATAAGATACCACTGCACAGCATTCAGAGGTCCATGACTCCACATGTCAGAGCTTTTGGCGACAAAAAAAAAAAAAGGGATCTAAACAATATTAGATCATAAACTTATGGCAGATCAGGGTATGAATTATGTTATAACCCATTAAACTGATGTAATTCAGCTCTTATTGATTTATGGAAAATCTGACCTTTATTAATAAATTTTTGATGAGCAGGAATATGAATTCAGGGGACACGGTGGTGTAGTGGTTAGCATCGTCGCCTTGCACCTCCAGGGTCCGGGTTCGATTCCCGGCCAGGCTCGATTCCCGTCTCTGTGTGCGTGGAGTTTGCATGTTCTCCCCGTGCTTGGTGGGTTTCCTCCCACAATCCAAAGACATGTAGGTTAGGCTAATTGGTGTTCCCAAATTGGCCATAGTGTGGTGAATGAGTGTGTGGGTGTGTAGGTACCCTGCGATGGATTGGCACCCTGTCCAGGGTGTACTCCGCCTCATGCCCTAAGCCTCCTGCGATAGGCTCCAGGCCCCCTGCGACCCCGAATAAAGAGGTATAAAGCGAGGATAAAGCGATGTAGACGATGAGTGAGTGTGGAATATGAACACATAAAGGAAACACAGAATTAAGCCTGCTCGTTGATATTATCATAAGTTCATCCAAGCTTTCACTACCATCTCTGCCTGTATAACTGGCGCACAGCTTATCATCTTTATCATCCCCTGTAGAGAACAGCACATGGACAGGACTGCAAAAGTGTGAGTGTGTTTCGAGCCACGTGCTGAGGTTTTGCAAAAGCTATTCTGGTCAGCTTCATTCTCACTGATCTGTTTAGGCCACACGCTGGCGCAGCTGACTGGAGAGAGGCTGACAGCAACCTCCTGCCTATGCTGTCGAACTCGATTATAGAGAGCTAGCAGCTGGCGCACTCATACAAATTACAGAAACTGATCAAACAGTTTAAATCTGTTTGCCTTCACCACCTGAAAACCCACTCAGTTGATGGGTCTTTTACATGCCTGGACCATAAAGCATAATATCAGGGAACATATACAGTACAGCCTTGAGAAGATTTAAATACAAAGAGCATGCTTTCTTCATCAGGAGACAAAAGGTGTCATTCAGCCAACGCAATCGCTTTTATTTTAGCATGCGAGAAATGGAGCAAGTGACTGTGATGAGTCACTGAAGGTCCAGAGGAAGAGGAGAAGAAAAAGTCAGTTTATTGGGGAAAATGCAAAAAAAGTATGAATGACTCTTACCAGCAGTCTGGTAAGTTCAGCGTGATGCTGCCCCCTATGCGTCCGCCGAAGCAGATGTACCCGATAGTGCCGAGGGATATGTACAGCATGGTGACGATACCCATTCCCAAGTACAGCACGTTGTTGAAGTTCTGCGGTTTCTGCATCTTGTTCTCTAGCGGCAGAACCTGTGGGTTCAGACGTGAGACTTAACTGTTAAAACAACCTACTACTTGGTTGGTGAAGTAATTCTACAACGATACTGGATTTAAAGTCATAACATGGACATGAACACTCACCACACCGATTCCTTCAAAGGCAAATATAGCAGTTCCAAAAAATAAAGGATAGTCGACAGCTTTTCCAACCAATGGAAGGCTAACAGGGTGTGGAATGTGCTAAGGAGAAAAAAATTGGTCAGTTAGTCAGGTAAGCATGAAAAAAAAAAATTGTAGTGCAAGATTCTGAACAGCTGACTAGTAGCTCAATGGGAAGTGTCACAGTTTTATCCTTGACCTTAACTCATGAGGTCTGTAAGTGACATCTTATGGACATCCTGATGCATTCAAGTGACAGTCTTTGAATTTGTGTACCTATTGCACCATTTCCTGGGTAGCACATGGGACAAAACTACTTATTTTAAAAGCTTGTTTTCTGACACAGAATTAAGTTTCATCCTATTTAACTCTTCTAATGAGACAGTTCTAATGTCAGGGAAAGTGCAACATCTTTTAAAATGTGTTCCATGTGGCCTATTCGGTCTGGGTTATATCCCCCCCATAAATTCCCTTAAAAGAGAAATGGGTTTGGGCTCTTATGGGATAATGGATTCATTTTTCTACATTATCTAATGAACTATAACACCCATTTAGGGCTTATCCACTAAAACCATGCAATAGGGACTCAGGTCTAATTTTCCATGAAGATTAACATGCAGTGGAGATCAACAGAGCATTTTTTTTTACCCACAAGCTAAGTCCATGCAATTATGGTCTTTTCTTTGTCACATGCTAGAGTCAAGCCTTCACATTTGAGCATCTGAATAACAAATAAGGAGAAAAGGTCATTGGTGTGTTGTGGCATGTTGAGGGGGGGAGAAGGTGAGTACTGGCTTTGAATCTCAACAAGGGGTAAAATGTCTGCACTGCAGAATCCTGATCAATCAACCATCGCCGAAAAACCATAAAGATTACTTCAAAGACAACGGCTTCACTATGTGTCAAACTATATCAGGAGGCCATCCACTGCAAATTAAAGTGAAATACATTAACAAGAACACAAAAGGAACTGTTGCTTATAGTAGAATTTTTAGTCCATATCAATCAATCGAGAAAGAAAAGAAGAAAACTGTCCAGAAAAAAGTGACCTGTGTACACTCAATACTAAGATATATTATATTATAGTTATTGTGAAACCTTTGAAACCTAATGCTAAGGTTGCATTAGAATGTTAAATACCTATAGTACATAGCCAAATTATGGTATGTACGTACATAATATACATATTTATTTAAAGATTAGTTCCGGGACTCTAATTCGACTGATCGAAAGGGTCCAAGAGTGCTTAAATTGAACATAACCGCACTGAAACACACTGTATCGTTGTATCTGTGGTATGTCAACTGAAATTCCACCTTCTAGTTTAAATGGTTATTAAATGAGTCTAATAAAAAAAAATGAAGAGACCAGAACTTCAAATAAAGCAGGACATGTTAATAAAGTGTGTATAGCATCATTATGATCTTCTCCAACAGGGGAGCAAAAATAATGGAACAATTGGCCATGATGGATCATTTTTCCAATCAGTCAAAAAAAATGACGAGACATATTATTTGGCTTTCCTTGTATTACTTGAACAACACTCCAGCATGGGGCATTTGCAAATCATTTTAAATGAAAACAATGTTCAAGAAAATATGTTAAAATAAAATCGAGATGCACTGATACCAATACCCGTATAAATTGGACACTGTTTGGAGGACCTCAAACCTAGAAGACCTTTAATGGTGGCCAAGATTTGTATTGATAACGCACATCCCAACCACTTTCAGTTGAGTTTAGGGCAATTCATGTTGGAAAATGATTCCTCATAAGAACCACTCTTTCACAGTTTGAGTCCTGGAACATGTCCGTGTCATCAGGGAAGAAAAAAAAATCCATTGATAGGATAACCTGGTCATTCAGTGCATTCAGGTCATCAGCTGATTCATTTTATGCTACATAAAGCATCAACGAGCTGAAGCGATCCCAGATCAACATTTAAAAAGCATGCTGATGCATTTGTACATTACTATTATAAGCTTAAAAGAACATACTTTTGTGAACGTGTGTGTGTGTGTGTGTGTGTGTGTGTGTGTGTGTGTTTACCGTTAGGCAGTAGTAGTAGATGATCACCAAACTGACACACATGACCACATTAGCAACGAAGGAGAAAGGAGCCAGGAACTTGAGGTTGCGGGTGAACACCAGTAAGATGATGAAGGGGAGGAAGATGACCATGTAGATGCGGGAGTCAAAGCTGGGAACAACCACTGCAGTTTCATTGGTGTTGCAGTCAATTGTGGTCCCATTGGCTGCCTCAATCACCTGAAGGAAGTATGACTTAATGTGAAATTCTGCATTTCAAAGAAACACACTAAAGGAGTCTATAAATGAACAGATTTCACAATTTTTGACAATACATCAGTTGTTAAGTGATTACTACTGATAAACATTTGTTACAGTTTTGTGTATGTACCCTACATTAGAGCACTAGCGCCCTCTTGTGGTAAAAGAAAAAAAAATCATAACAGCCATAAGTGTGGACACAGAATTCTTATCAGATTTTTATACCTCATTGCTCTATAGGTTCAATCAATATAAGTGCAATCTATCAACTTATAGATTGTCTGTTTGTTTACTTTTGTTTGTTTATGTTTACTTGTTTACATAATCTGTCTCTGTACAGTTATACACAGAGTGAATATTTTATGCATTTACTGTACATCAAAGGCTTAACCTATGAAAAGCATGCACTATCAATATAAATACACCTGCATACGCAATATGAGACTGTAGATGTATTTTGGGAATTACTGCTCTGCAAGGTAAATTTGAGAAGTCCCTCACCTGTTTGACATTGTCGCTCAGGAATACAAAGTACACACAGCAGAAGCCCAGCTGAGTGATGATCAGGAACAAATTCACAACACGTCTAGCAACGTAGAAACAATACAAATGCATTCGTGTGATTTAGATCATTTAAGCACCAGCCACATTTTTAATGCTTTATAGATCATATGAGACATGGTGACATTAGCAAAAGTCTTTTGTATTAGAAAGACTATTAGGAAAATCGATGAACTCTTCAAGAAGGTCATCATAATATTGGGGACTCCCCCAATGAAGTGCATCATGGAGAACACATCACATCCCCCTCCAAAACCTGCTGGCTAAACAGTGGAGCACTTTCAGCAAGAGAATACGCCAGCTACACTGTGACAACAAACACTATATATATTGTATTCTTTTGCTACAATAGCTCCGCTTTGTGCCAGAAGAGGGATCGCCTTCTCTGACATCACTAAAATTATGGTCATATACACTACGGCGCAAAAGTTTGGGATCACTTGCAAATTTTTTTGTTTTCCCAAAAGAAAAACACATTTTAATGCAATTCACGAATAATTTTATCCATTTCACAAACAATATAAAATCTGACGGTAATGGAGTGGCCAGCACAGTTTAAGCTGTTGTGGGAGCAGCTTGGCCGTATGGTACGGAGGAAGACTCCATTAAGCCAATCCATCTTGTGGGAGATGCTCTAGGACGTATGGGGTGAAATCTTATCAGATTATCTTCAAAACTTGACAGCTAGTCAATGTCTGCTAGGCTGGAATTGCTGCAAAATGTTTTTTTGTTTTTTTTTGATAAAGGCAAAGTGTGAAGAACACACTTATCATTTCCATCAAAATGATTATTTCTAACTCATGTCTTATTCTTTTGCTATTTAAACTAATTCCATGTGTGTGTTTCCTTGGAAAACAGTGATCCAAAAGTGATCCCTGACTTTTGAGTGGTACTGTACGTTCTGTTGTCCACCTGATTGCATTGCATTGATATGATCATTTCATTCTCTCAACTTGCTGGTGCACCTTATGGATATACAGTGCACACCTATATACTGTATACAGTCATCATGTACAGTACACTGTAGTATATTAAACAACTTTTTTTTTTTACATCATTAATGCACTTTAATGTGCAGTTTTTCAGATTCCCCCCTGACTGCACTATTGTAAACAGTGTATCATAGTTGTTGTTTATATATATATATATATATATACATACATAACATGTTTAGTTATGTACTTAACAAAAAAAGGTCTCCACAGTCACCGGACCTGAACCCAATCGAGATGGTTTGGGGTGAGCTGG
>JAQMYK010000002.1:21892085-21903454 GCA_030014345.1 Clarias buthupogon
AAAGATTTTCATTCAAGTATTAGAGTTAATCATTATGTTTGTAATGGTGTTAGTTTGTGCCATTATTTATGTGGGGGTGTTTATGATGAGTATGAAAATGGCTGTAATTGTCAATGGTTAATGCCACACTTTGGTCAAATTCCCAAATCTTGAACATCTTGAACATTTCATTTCAGATCTAATGTGATGGTGTACAGACGCCAAATACCAAATAAAAACTTATATATGTCCCAAAATTAATGGACCTGACTGTATGTCCTTCTCACACCGTCTTTGAACACCACCACGGGAGCGCAGTTCTAACAACCTTGCTTGTGGATTAGAACACGCCCCGGAGTGAATTCAATAGGTTGCTAAAAATGAAGTAAAAATGGTTTGGATTGGTTAATGGTTGGAACGCTCCCACAGTGCGATCGGTGATTGGTTAAACCGACTCTGTCCTGGTACTCTATTGGTGCTCGTTAATTCCGACCCGCTACAGCGCGTGCACGCAGTTAGTGCCAGTTTGAAACCGGCTAAGCACGCGCTGCCATTCTTACCCCACCCGGCGCGGAGGTGATTTCATTCAACTCACTCCAGGTTTCTCCTAAATAATTACAACAGCTTATTACTGGTAAGTAGTGTAAATATGGGTAGAGAAACTCTACCCATAGGGACATTATTTCTGTTTATTTATTTATCTTTTGAGGGGGAAATTTTGTGAGACAAAGCGCAGCGTGCTGTTAGCTAGCCGTTTCGGCTAACATTGCGTCTTAGCTTAGCGACGTCGTTGTGAGAGCGTGAGTTAGCTAACCGTGCCCTACCAAGCTAGTCACTAAGCGTCACTGCTTATACCGACGTAGTACATTTCACACTTTTTTGACGCGGTTTATAAATTATTATAAATTATTGTCCCTTTTTAAGGGATTTTATATTTCTGCCTGTTTTTACATGTTAATTAAATGTCATTTAAATACAAGTGTTCATTGGTCCAAGGCAACCGCTATCGCGCTAAGCTAAACCATCGTACTGAACGCAGCGCTGCAGTTACTTAACCGGATACAGCGAAAAAAATAGCATGTCATAATCGTCAGACGAAACGAATCGTTTGTCGTTTTCTTTCTTTATGCTATACTACACGGTGATGTCGGTAATAAACGGTCTAGTTAGATAAAGTGCGACGTATTTTGCGTTTGCTGAGTTAGACACCCGACGCAACGCCTGGCTAATTAGCCCTCGAGACTAGGGTGAAATAATGAACACGTGCTTTGAGGGGGGGGGAGGCAAATCTATTTGACGCCATCTATCAGCCTGATTTTGTCTTTGCCTTAATTATTTCTTAGTATTTTATATTTGGACCAAGATCCTCAAACTGATCTTGTAACCAAGCCAGGTTGAAATGTAACGAGGCATCCTTCCCCATGGCCGACTCACACAGGCCTGACCAGAAAACTGTGTCCCTCAACGGTAACGCGTTATCTAACCGTGCTCCTGTTATACTACTGAATGTGGCGTGTGTCGCCTTGGATACAAACGTTTAATTATGGCCAACACAAGTTTGATGGCAACAGGGAGTTTCTCTTAAACAAGAGCACGCCGTGTACCTCCATCTTAGCTCACAAAGGATTTTCTTGTATTGGTAGTGGGACAGATGGCCTTGGGTTTTTTGCCAGCAGGTGTGATTCGAAGCCTTTCTGTTTCAGTTCAAACCAGTTGACCAAAGAAATGGTGATGGAGAAGCCAAGTGCCCAGCTTGTCGGGCGAGAGTTTGTCCGACAGTATTACACCCTTCTGAACCAGGCTCCTGACTACCTGCACAGGTAAATGTTCAACATATTTAAAATAACATTTATTTCTTTCACGGTGTATTTTAACTTCCTTAAATTCCTGAATACCACCTAGATAAATAATGGCACTTAGCAGTGTTTATTTTATTTGGTTGTTCTGCCAACTTGATGGTAGGATCCCCAATGTGATCTTTTATATCATTGTAAAGATCTTTCCACTGATACCAGATTCAGTGGGGAAATAAGTTAATATTATAACATGGCGGGTAGACCCCCCCCCCCCAACTATACTCGGACAGCGGTTTAATTCACAGTATGTGTCATCGTGATATTGAGGTTAAAAAAATTAGGGTCCGACATTTTTAGGAGAAAAGCAAGTAAACATGTTTGTTAATTTACATTAAAAGTTATGGTCTATTGCTTACATATTTGTATGATGCGTTCTGCAGTGTATTAGAGGCTTAATTAGCTGTCAATCCTGAAAAGGAATGAAACAAACAATTTGCAAAAATTAAACAATTCATGAATTTAATGGTTTCATAACTCTTAGTTCGCAATGGGGGAAGTGGCTCAAATGGTAAAGGGCTATGGGTTACTGATCGAAAGGTCGGGGGTTCAAGCCCTAGCACTGCCAGCCTTCCACTTTTGAGCCTTTGAGCAAGGCTCTTAACCCTATGTGGTCCAGGGGCGTTGTATCCTGGCTGACCCTGTGCTCTCACCCCAGCTTCCTAACTGGGGTATGCGAGGGGGGAAAAAATCAAGATGTAAGGTACTTGTGACGCATACAAAATCTTAATAATCTTGACAATTTTTATTTTTTACTTTCAGACCTCCCAAATTTTATTTATTCTTTTTAAAATTTTATTCTTTTTTTATTTAAAGGTTTTTCATTATTTCAACATGCCACTGGGGAAATTAGCCGACACTTTTTTTTTAACTATATTTAATTCTTACTTTGTGGTGGCAGACCTAGCTTTGGATTATGTATGATTTCACATCTAAATTATGAATTGGATTTAAAATGTGATCCTGAGTGAATAAATTGATGTTTAGTGTATAAGCGTATCAATGTGCTAAGAGTGTGCAGTATGTTTTCAAGAGTTAGGAAACCAGATATAACAGCTGATTAATTAATTCCTAGTGATTATGTAATAGTGACAATTAGTTTTTTATTTCTAATCTGCTGAAAATAACTCAAGACAGGTAGGTGAGGAAATCAGTCTTGATAAACATTTTGTTTTACTAGCACTTTTTGACAAGACTGCACATGCAGACGTGACTCGCTTTATTCCTTCGGTACACACATTTTGTTTTTAAAACTGGGAAAGTGAATATTCAGTGTATAATATTTGAACATTTGGAACAGGTTTGATCTTTCTGACCACGACAAGGTGTTTTATTCACCCTAAAATTTAAATTCCTGCCTTTTCTTCTGTAGACTAATGCTTCAGATTTTAAGGTCATGTGGTACGATATCTATGGAATTGCACTGAGAATGATTGTGAAGCTAATTTTGTGCTGCCTTAGCAGGGTTTTTTGCGTTTGTTCTTTGGCATGGTTTATTCTTCACAGCTGCTAGACTTCAGGGTGGGTAATGTGACAGTTACTTCGAGACTGTCTTTAAAATACAGTTTTGGGTTATTTTCTGCAAAATGCATACTTAAGAAACTTTATGAATTTAAATCCACATCTTCATCATGGGTGTTGATTCCGGGCCCTTTGGTTTGTAATCTGTTGTCATTAAAAATGGATGAAATTAATTATTTTATGTCTTAGAATCATGCTGGATATTTCATGTTTTTCAGTGCAAACATAATACTAAAGTATCTCAGCCATGTTTACTGTTTTATCAGTTAATCTTTAATAAAAAAATTTTTTTTATAGGTTTTATGGCAAGAATTCTTCTTACGTGCATGGTGGTTTGGACAACAATGGCAAACCCGCAGAGGCTGTTTATGGGCAGTCGGTAAGTACACACTTTTACCAACCTCTATTAAGTGTCCTCTCATAGTTTGGTGTTATAAATTAGTTTTTTCCTTTGTTCTGGATAGGAAATTCATAAAAAGGTGATGTCTCAAAGCTTCCGTGACTGCCACACCAAAATCAGGCATGTTGATGCTCATGCTACTCTGAACGAGGGGGTTGTGGTGCAGGTGATGGGAGAGCTGTCCAACAACATGCAGCCCATGAGAAAATTCATGCAGACCTTTGTGTTGGCCCCCGAGGTACAGCATCCAACTCTTTAGATATCATTAGCATTTTATTACACTATGCATCAGAAGAGGTCTTAAGCCCAGTTTCCTTTCATTATTGATGTCATTAAAGATTGTCCTACTAGTGCTTGTGACTGACTACAGAAGACCACAAATGACCACAGATATGCCTATTAAAATGAACAGTTTTTCCATTGGGAGACCTACGAGTCATAAAAAAAAACTGCTGCTAGGACCTATGGTGATTTTAGCATGAAACCATCATGATTTTTGCTACAAATTAAGTGGAAACTGATTTTTAGAAATATAATTTGCTGTAACAATTTAATTTAAGCCTTTAAATTACATTTCATTTAGATAGTTTTATAAATAAATACAGTTGTGTGTGTTTGAGGTTGCATATTTTGGTGATTAACTTTTTTCTCTTCTTTATATTCTTAATGATTTTTCTATCATGTCAGCTACACCTTCCCTGTTATTTATTTTAAATATTCTTTGATTCAGGGCACTGTTGCAAACAAGTTCTATGTGCACAATGATATCTTCCGCTATCAGGATGAAGTCTTTGGGGACTCTGACTCTGAACCTCCTGAGGGTGAGCCACTTGCATGTTGCTTTCATGCTAGTAGCCTATGTGCATTGCACATGACATCATATTGTTCATCTCTTACCTTTCCAGAGTCTGAAGAGGAAGTGGAGGAGCTGGAGGAGAGGGTGAACTCGCCTGAGGTGCAGCAGGAGGAGGCGGCTGCGTTCTATGAACAGAGTCCTTGGTAATGTCCCATTTTCTATTTCTGTCCGTTTGACGACAAAAGAAGCTGTCACTAACAAATGGTAAAGTTCGATGGCCAAATTAATGAAATAAAAATGTAAGTCGCTCTGGATAAGGTCGTCTGCCAAGTGCCTAAATGTAAATAGTCGCATATATGCACAATTCGTGTTTCTCCACCTAGTGAAATTAAATGAGTTGTGGTTTATTTTTTTAAATATGAAATTCAGTTGGATGTGGGGCTTGTTTTATAGGTAGTGTGTGTACAAGGTTGGGCCTTGTTCTGGGGTGGGGTGCAATGATTGCAACGTTAATTTTGCTTATTGTCATGACTTATCAGTTGCTTGGCTTAATGTGTCCTGATACCACTTAAAGTTTAAAGAAAGGGTGTTTTTAGATGGTGTTGAAATGGTCAAGCCTTGCATTAAAAATTTCTTTTAGTTATGTTAAGTGAAGCTTTTATTACAAATGAACTGTCATTCAGATGTTGAATCCACATACTTAAATTAGATACCCAATCTTACCTGATGCAATGGTAACTAATGCCAATATCTAATGTAGGCCACCTTGAGCAAAGTATACCTGCCTTGTCGTTGCACAACTTTTTGAGGGAACTAAACTTGGATTAATAAGGAAGGCTTTACTTTTTGTCTAAAATATAACAATTTGCAATATGCAATGTATTGTTAATCATTTATCGCAGTGGTCAAAGTGTAAACATGGGCGTGTCATTTCAGTGTGGAGCCAGAGGTTCCTCAGGAGGAGGTATCTGTATCCCCAGAGCCCCAACCTGATCCTGAGCCTGAGATGGAGCCTGAGGCGGCTGCTGTGGAACTGAAACAGGATTCAGCAAGCCAGGCTGAGCCTCTGAATGTGGAGAAAAGCCCAAGAGCTCCACCCTCACCTACCCCCGCTGAGTCTGCAGCCACCGTACCAGACGAAAACCGGGTATGTGTTCATTACTGATCTAGCCTCAATAGATCATTTAAGTTCTAAGAAAGCTTAAACATTTAAGTAGGCACGCATTATTGCTCCTAATTTCATTTGACAAATACGAATAACAGTGCATAAGATTTGCTCAACAAACTTTAAATTATAGTACAAGTATAGACTGTGGGCTCTAAGGTAAATTTCTTTTTATTTTTTTCCCCCCTCAGCCTTTCTCATGGGCTTTAGTCACCAGTAAGAATCTCCCCCAGGGAGGAGTGGTGCCAGCTTCAGGAATCCCCCCTCACGTAGTCAAAGCTCCAGCAAATCAGGTGTGCTATCATAAACAGCTCATCGTTTGAATTTTAATTGGTAGTCTAAACTTGTGACAGGATGCTTGGCTCATTGAATGACAATCCACCTTGAGTTGTAATTGCTGTGGTGATCAACAGCATCCAGCATTTTCTATTGTAAGTTTTGTTTGATTTTTAACCCTTGCTTCAAGTCAGCACTTTTGGATTTCTTATGTTTGAGTTCAGAATTTCACAACTTTTTGTGCTAGCAATTTTCATGAGTGATGTGAAGCATCTTATAGAAATTAAAGGGAATAAAAACAAAATTACAGACAGAACTTCTAAGCACATCACAATAGTTTGAATAACATGTATAGTTTTCAGGGTGAACTGTTCCTTTAGCAGCTGTTGTGATTTATGCAAGTTAAATAGGGATGTGCAAAATTTTAACAAAAAACTTGTGTAGTGTTTTTTTTTTTTTTTTTTTTTTTTCCCCCCTCCCCCCCTTTGGTTATATATTGATTGCCTTGTTACATCAGCCCAGAGTCGAAGTAAAACCCGAACCCCAGACCACAGTACAGAGACCTCAGAGAGACCAGAGACCACGTGAACAAAGACCAGGACCCCTTTCAGCACAGAGAGCTCCAAGACCAGGAGGTATGCAACATCATATAGACAGATTGTGCTGCCCTAAATGCACTCTGTGTAAATCGGTTGCATTGTGTTGTTCATTCATTGCCATTGTAAATTCTGTCTTCTGCTTAAGGGTTTGCCATTGCCAGAAATAATTGGGTCATTTTAATCAAAGTAATTACACAAGGCCCAGTCTTTACGAGAAAATGGCTTTTTTTTTTTTTCCTTTCTCTGGCATGATTTGAGACTGCCTTCAGCAAGCTTAACTACATGCTGCACCCTTCCTTTGCCCTCACTAAATAAAATTGCATGTCTTCCCACCAAATTAAGTTTTTATAATGCAATACATTATAATGCGGTTCGGCCAGGAGCAATTTTCGACGTGTCAGGGGTAAAGTAATGTAAATCATGGCTTAATCTTAAACAACTGCTGCTGTTTTGTAGTGCGGGAAGGAGAGAGTGGAGAGCCTGAGGTCAGGCGTGTGGTCCGGTATCCCGACAGCCAGCAACTCTTTGTGGGAAATGTGCCACATGATGTGGACAGGGCGGAGCTGAAAGAGTTCTTTGAACGTAAGCCTTTGTCCCTATGGGGAAGTGTACATGCATGTTTCAGGTTCTGTGTATATGGACGTTTTTAATTTAAGCATTATTTGTCTGACTTCAGAGTATGGAACGGTATTGGAGTTGAGGATCAACAGTGGTGGCAAGCTGCCCAACTTTGGATTTGTGGTTTTTGATGATTCAGAGCCCGTACAGAAGATCCTGAGCAATCGGGTATGTCTGACAATGGAATAATTTATAGTTTTTGTATTTTTTAAATAGATATTTTTTTTATGACATAATATTAATTTGTGTTGTAGCCCATTAAGCTGCGGGGTGATGTTCGTTTGAATGTGGAGGAAAAGAAAACACGTTCAGCACGTGAAGGAGAAAGGCACATTCGTCCCAGAGGCCCAGGAGGACCACGGGACAGGATAGGAGGGCCAAGGGGCCCGCCTCCTCGAGGGGGCATGGCTCAGAAGCCAAGTTTTGGTGCCGGGCGCGGTGCGGGTTCCAGCGAGGGGCGTTACGCGGGACCACGCCAGTGAAGCAGAACTTGTCTCAGATCACTGCTGATGCAAGTCACCCTGAATAACAGCTTTCCTCATCCTGTTTGCCATGCTGCTCCTGGGCTGCAGAATGGCATATCCCCTTTATCTGGACTCCTCATTTGAGTTTGAACTCGAATTTGTTGTACACAAACTACTTGAATTGTGGAAAAGGAAAAACCCAGAATTTTAGTTTCTTTCAGTTTTTTTTTTGTTTGTTTGTTTTAGCGTTCTCTCCCTGTTTCTTAAAGGAACGTGTTTTTACTTCTCGGGCAATCCTGTGTATTGCTAGCGCCCGCTTGTCAGGTCAAAGTGCAAATATGGTTTTATTTGGAATTGTCGCCAAGTCAAATCATGGTTGTGTCTGAGTGACTAGCATGTAAAGAATCCTGTTTGCCTTCTACTGTTGCACTTCATCAAGAATTACATATTTTAACAACTCTGCTGATGAGAGAACAATAAACTTGATGTACTGTTTTGATCCCTGTGTGTTTTGCAGTACGCTATTGATTTTATTTTTTCCAATTGCAATCTTAAAGTGCAGCTTGATTCTTTAAAAACTTTCATTTCCAAGGTAACATTTACTCATTCCTGCAGATACCCCAAGGCAAAACCCCAAACAGGCAAAGCTTGCTTTTTCATAACAGGTCCCAGTTCACATGTCAAATCAGCTTGCTGCTCCAACTGAATTTGCATACTTCCAGTCTGTGGCACATCAGGGTGGGTTTTGTTATCTATAAATCTCCAACACTACACAAGTTTGAATTTGAGATGTTGGCCCTCAAAGTGAGTGGCAGGTATATCTTGTCTGGTAAGAAATCTTTAGTTTACTTGGTTTTATGAATAAATGTTCTCATAACTTAATTGGGCAGTGTTCCCTGTAATTATTCATAACTCCAGCCTTATTCCCCAAAATCTACAAATTGTGTGTAACTTTATTTTAGGCCACAGTACAACAAATAATAGTACTGAGGTCTTTGCATTCTTTCTCCACACTACATTTAAAAAATGGCGAGGGGGGAGACATGGCCATATGTAGTACCTGAGAAATTGAATTAAGTGTAGCTGCTACTGTGTAGAACTCATCAGACTGAGGTAAATGTGTCAGCAGGAGGTGCAAGATTACTGTTCAGAAACACCACTGCTTTCCTCCATCATATGCATGCTGTAGTTCTCACCACATGAGCTCAAGATGTCCTCCTCAGCTGGCATTGACCCATACAACAGATGGAGTGCCCTAATAAAAGCCTGCAACATGAGATGCACTATGCAGCTGCATACTCCTTTGCTTAGGGAGTCGATATTAAAAGGTATCATTATATTTCAAGATTTACACTCAGTGGACACTTCATTAGGTACACCTTGCTAATATTGACTTCAACCTATTTTTGTCTTCAGAACTTCCATAATTCTTCATGGCAAAGGTCTAACAAGGTACTGGAAAAATCCATAAAGGTTTTGGTCTGTATTGACATAGCATCACACATTTGTTGCCGGTTTGCTGGCTGCACATTCATAATGTCAATCTCTTGTTCCACCACATTGCAAAAGGGCTCTCCGGTGACGGAGGCCATTCGCGTCCAGTGAACTCATTTTCATTAGTTCAAGAAGTTAGTGTGAGATGGTGTTCGCTTTGACATGATGTATCTTCCTATGGTCATAAAGGGATGGACATGGTCAGCAACAATATTCGGGTAGGTTGCGGTATTTAAACAATGCTCAGTTAATATGAAAGGACCCAAGACAATATCCCCCTTACCATTACACCACCACCCTGAATTGTCAACCTGAAAAGTCAGGATGAATCCATACCTTCATGTTTACACGATTACTGACCCTACCATCACAGTGGAAATTGAGACTCATCAGACCAGGCAATATTCTTTCTATCTTCTACAGTACAGTCTAGTTTTGGTGAGCCCTTGTGAACTGTAGTCTCAGTTTCCTGTTCTTAGCCGACAGGAGTGGCACCTGGTGTGGTCTGCTGCTGTAGCCCATCTGCTTCAGGGTTTGCCGTGTTGTGAGAGTTACTCTTGCCTTTTCATCAGCTTAAACCAATCTGGCGATTCTCTTCTGACCTATGGCATCGTCACCCAGAGAACTGCCATCACTGGATAATTTCTCTTTTTCAAACCATGCTCTGTAACAGAGGTGGTGCGTGAAAAAAATCCCAGTAGATCAGAAGTTTCGGAAATTCTCAGACCAATCTGTCTGGCACCACCAACCATGCAACGTTCAACGTTGCATAAATCACCTTTCTTCCCCATTCTGATGTTTTGAATTTTAGCAACGTCTACATGCCTAAATTCGTTGAGCTGCTTCCATGTGATTGGCTGATTAAGTATTTGTGTTAATGGGCAGTTGAATGGGTGTAACTAATGATGTGGCCAGTATCACCACTCGAGTCAAGCATCACCACTTTGTAACAGTCGGCTGTTTTTATGTTCTTAGAAATGAGTTTTCATGATGCAGGCGTTTAACCATTGCTATTACCCAAAATCTTGACAAGCTAAAAAAAAAAAACTGATAAGTTAGAAAAAAAGATAAAAGTTAGGCTTTTTTTCCATTTGTTTTTATTAGGAAAGTCATTGGCCCAGATCTCATCTCTTATTCTATGATCAAGCAAAGTGCACCCACAGAGGACTTGCTTGAGCTCCTTGCAGTTTTCCTAGGGAGCCAACAGTTTGGTTAAGGGTGTATTAAATATAGATGAACAATTCATCCACTAGAATCCTGACACAGCTGGTACATGCGCAAGAATCTTATTTATTTACTTCACCTTAGCCTTTAATACAGCTGCTGGACAAGCAACCTGCCAAACTGCATCTGCCATTGGATCATGGAGTACCTGACAGACAGTCAGCAGTATGTGTGGATTGAAAATTGCATGTCAGGCATAATAACCCTTGATACTGGTTCAGCTCCCTGGTGCGTGGTCTACTCCTTATTTGTCTCCAAATATACCAACGACTGTACAGTACCTCTATGGACCAATCTGTCATGCTCCTCAAGTTTGTACCTGTATATTCAACAATGATGAGACCATATACAAACACATGGCAACTTTGTACAGGCACAATAACTCTGACCTGAATATCACAATAATAATAATAATAATAATAATAAAAAAGAATAAGATGTTATTGATTTCAGGAATAAAAACAACCCCTTGATTCCCAAATTGCTCTAAGGGACTCGTTAAAGTGGTTGAGTACCAAATACCTTGGTCCTGTCAGTTTAAGCTATCTCAAGTGGGATCGAAACATAGCCAGTATCATAAAAAGGCTCAGCAAAGGCTATTTTTTCTGTAACAGCTCAAGAAATTCAATCTCCCCCAGGCAGTACTGGTCCAGTTCTACACAGCTATCACTGACTTCATCTTGACATCCTCCATAATTGTCTGGTTGGTGCTGCTTCTGCTCAGGCCAAGGGAAAAAAAAAAAAACATACTGCATCATCCGCACTTCAGAAAAGATAATCGGGTAATGCCTACCATCCATCAGCCAACTGTACAAGACCAGATTAAAGAAGCATTCAGAGAATATCACCGCAGACCCTGTTTGAGTGATCACACTGTGGAAAAGGCTTTAGAGCAGCTGAAACCAACACAGCACATCTCTCAAAAAATGTCTTCCCACAGGCGGTATCATTTATAAGTAAACTGTGAACTTGTCCACTGT
>JAQMYK010000002.1:22067312-22098460 GCA_030014345.1 Clarias buthupogon
AAGAAGAAGAAGAAGAAGAATTAAAATTATAATAAATCTGAAAGAAGGCTTGAGGTTCAACTGTTAAGGAACTTAAGAAATGTTCTTCATCTATAATTACATAATCTGTTTAGCCATTTTGTTATTTAGAATTCAAGCAAAATACATAAAGTGATTGACAATGTACAGACCCTCTGATCTGATGCAGAGGCTCATGTAGGATTTGATGTAGCAAAGACTGAACATGAATTTGAGTAACCAGAGATCAACACACTTACCCTGGTGTAGAAAATTTACATATTGTCAAAATCTTGATCAAGGTTAGTCTGAAAGAGATGTTTCTACAGGGTTTGCCTTTTCAAAGGCATCAAAGTAAAAAATAAATGATTAAGTAAAAACATGAGTAAACGCCTGTCTTTAAAGAACACCATCAGAGCAAGATGTCAACCATCTCAACATTATAGCATTTTCTTTCAAGTACCAATCTGTAGCATCCACACTTTAAGATACCAATCAGCCGTAAAATTAACAGCCGGCTGCACAGGGGGCCTGGCAGAGAAAGAACCCAGGACTGCTGACCCAGCCTCCAAATTAGCCAGATCCCAATCCATGGGATGCACCGGACAAACAAATATGACCAAATGAGGCCTCACCTCATAACTCACAGTACCCAAAGGATCTGCTGCCAAGTTCCCTGTTTCAAACACTACATCACACCCTCAGGGGTCTTGTGAAGTCATATGCCCAGGGCACAGAGCAGCCCTGGAGGCACAAGGAGAACCTACACAATACTGGGCATAATGTTTTGTGTTGAAATGTTATGGCTGATCTGTGTATTTGTAAAGATATGTTGCTGTAAGGTTTTTTTTTTTTTTTTTTTTCATTTTTGTAAGTGAGTATTTATTCCAGGATTAAACTTGTAGAAACCACAACCAGTCAGCAGCCAGTACTGTCAGTCTTTGCCTGACCATATTAAAAGCACTTACCTTAATTTGTTGCAGTACGGGTAAAGGTTAGCCTTTACATAAGCACTTTATTCGTGCGCAAACTGTTCCTGTGACTCAAAAATTTTAAATCCAGAATAGTGAATCAAAGAAAACCTTCACTCTGTCTTTCTTACAGACACAAATTTTCCACTTTATGGACTGAAACCCAAAGAAATCCAAACCATTAGTTGGTATAAATGACAAGCTGAAACTCTTGGTTTGTATTCGCATTTTGAATTAGACAATCAATCCGTTGTCATTTAAATGTTTGCATTTGTTTTTATAGTCACACAGTTTGTCCTAGCAGCTCCAAGTTTAGTCACTTGGCAAATTTGTATTCCTCCTTTCAAGCTCTCTGTTGTCCTTGACTTTTAAAAGGAAGAGTTCCTTGAATGCAAATTAGCTCTGTACATCTGCTCACAAGTCATCGTGCCGAGCCTTGCCATGTGGTTACAGTCTGTATGCATGCAAGATCACTGTAAAGACCAGGTTTACAAATGAGACTGTGCCCTGGCTAATAAAAACACAACCCTATGGAATTTGCAGCCAACATGAGAGACTAGTAAATGGAGAGACTTGTTAAGATGCTTCAGTCTTACAAAATTATAGTGGGTTTTTTCCTACCATGTTATTTGGCCACTCAATGACAGCAGAAGCAACCATCTACCCAATATTGCAAATAGCCAGATGGACTCAGAGTAATTATCAGCCTGTAGTTTCCACCATTGCACTTGTACAATGTAGCTGGTGCCAAAATCTGTAACACTTTAAGGATGAGATTTTTTGCTTTTTCTAGAAGAATTTCCCAGGCACTTAGAGGTGAGTTCAGTGTAACCCTGAGTCATTTGACAAAAATATTGACCAACATGGTAAGCAAAGCCAGGAAGGTATTCCAAACCAATAATGGTAAATCAATCAATTAATTTTCCAAAATCAACAACCAGACATGGTTGCATCTTAAACTGCTTATTCCAGTGAACAGAAGAGTGAAAGAGGGGAGAGTCCAAATTAAGAAGCATATGTTCAGTTGCTTTTCGTATTTAAAGGAACACTTTATGAATGTCACTGCACACTGCCTCATCGTACTGTGGCGGAAAATTCCACAAGATCAGGCTGGAACACATTACAGATTAAATGCGTAGTCAGGACAACTAAGATTAGTTAAGGAAGGTGCATAGAGGACAGAGAGGGAGATTTATAGAAAAGCTCTACAGACTTTGGGGAACTGTTCCAAACTCTTACACTTTGTAACAAGAGACTATCAGAATCAAGGAAAGGTCAGTGGTAATTTAATCTTTGAAAAGGTTACTATTAACCAGGGACCACCAAAAAGACTCTAAACAAGAAGAAGAAAAAAAATACATATACTGTAGATTGCGCTCTTCTGCCACCTGCAGGAATTAAATGCAATTAAATACAATAATAAATACAATGTTATTGAAAACTTTATTGTAGTACCTTTTATATGTTACATTTTAATAGATTTTAAAAAAAAATTATTGTATGTTTTGTAAACATGCAGTTAGAATGACCACTAATTTAAATGTAATTGAAATTCAGATTTGATTCTTCTTTTCTTCCAGGATAGTGACTGACTGTGATTCTTGTCTATAAAATAAAAGTATATTCTTCAAGAATTTACACTTAAGCAGAAACACAGGTCAGAACCCCTTTTATGGATTTGGATTACAAGCCATTTTGGCAAGGTTTGTTTGAATTTCTGCCAGTTTCTGTCAAATTTGACCATGGATTCAGTCTTGTTTTTATTTCACCATTTGAACTGATAATGCTGATGCTCTACTCAATCCAGGGTTAAAGCAACTTTGATCTTTAGACACATTAAGCAAGGTGAGTGGTTGCGTTGATGCATTAGGTCAAACACAGATATGAATGAATGTCCATAGCACAGTGTTTTTTCCCCCTCTGAAAGTGATTTGCAAATACTGACCTGGTTTAAGGGCCCTGTGGCTAGAGTCAGGGCCAGGTCATATTACATATTGCTCAAACAATGGGGAAAAGGGAACACTTAATCCCAGTTTGACTTGAATGCCTGGATATTAAAAGTCTAGACATTTCTACAGATTTTATAGATCAAAATACCTACATTGGATATTTTTTCACCTTTAATGTGGTATAACAACATGCAAATAAAAATAACTTCCTTTAAAAAAAAATAATATCCTTAGGGTTTTTTTTTTTTTTTTTTACACAAGTGTGCACACCTGTTTATTATTAGCAATATGATTGAGGTCAGAATTAGCCAGTCATATTCAAACTCATGTCCAGATGTAATTAGTGTATTCATACCATAAATGAAGTCACTGTGTTTAAGCCCAAATAAAGTTCATCTGTTTCTGTAGAATTTTATTGACATCTTGGATTCATTCGACTGCTGCAGCCATGGTTGGGAAAGAGCTAACAAATATAAAGCAGCCTTTATTTTTCACATATACTGTACATTCCAGTACAGTGAAGTTCATATCTTTGCATGTTCTACATTGTTAGGACTTTTCAAGTCGGAGCACATTGTCAGGCATGATACAGTAGCTCTGGGGCATAGAGGATTATAGGCCTTGCTCAAGGGCAGAATAGAGGCACCTTGGCAGGGCTGAGCTTGTAAACCAACATTCTCACGAGTAACAAACATTAACCACTTGAGCCACCATTGCTGAAAATTACTGAAAAAAATGCACTGGTTCTCATTTAAAGAAGTTATCAATCAGATCAGTGGCACAAAAGAATTTCCAAATCTTTAGATATTCCATTGAACACTGTGCACTGCAAAATCAATACCTGGATTAAAGGGCACACCACAGTGACGTTACCAACAACATAATATACCTGCCAAACTGATAGAAAGACAAGAAGACTACATATAACTGAGCCTGCAAAGAGACCCATGGCGATATTAAAGGAATTGTAGGAATATTTGGAATCACTGATCACTCCACGCATGTGACAATAATCTCTCTGATTTTTGTAGGGTGACTAGAGAGCAGCCCTTTTTCATGGAGGGGAAAAAAAAAAAAAACATAAACACCTTAAAAAGCACCTTAAATCATTCAGAGCCAAATGGAAAATATGTTATGGTCTGATGAAAGGAACATACAAATTTCTGAAGCAAAAGTCATATCATCCAAGAATACTGTACCATCCACACAGAAAAGCATGGTGGTGGCAGCATCATGCTACAGGTTTCTTATTTTTAGCTGTTTTTGAGGATCTAGTCAAGATACAAGTAACCACTAACCTGAAGTGCTGTGTTACATAGCTGCAGATACAGAAACAGAACATTCACATTCAAGCATGATAATGATCTAAAACACTGGAACAAAAGAATATAGTCTCATCAGAAAAAAATAAATCAATGTTTTGGAATAGCTCTTTTATCCTTAGTCCTTATATAATTCTAAGTCCTTATATAATTCTGTATAATTAAGGTTTCTGAACTCTATTTAAATTTTCTGGGACAACGGATGTTTATGTGGTTAGATATTGTGGTATGTCTGCAAATTAATTACTATAGACTGATAACATATACTAATATTTGTCTCATGGAATGTAAATGTTTAGTGTTTACGTTTCACATTTCCAACCTCAGCAAGTGTGGTAAACAAAAATAGTAAAAGTTAAATATGCAAATAAAACGTATATTTACCCAGTGAGAGGTTTGTTGACCTGTTTTGATCTTTGCAATCCCAACTAAACCCAACCATTGATCTGTCAAACCCGTCAGACGTCAATAGCCTTGAACCGTAGTGCCCTTACATAAAACAGTATCTCTCTGAATTAAAATCAGCTGAAAATGTTATGGTGTCTGCGAGACACTCATAGTAGGAAAATGTCCAGGTAATCGTATATCCACTCTGCAATGATTACACCGGGCAGCAAAGATTTTGGTTCTTGAACACTTTTGGGTGCATCATGTAGAACTTTGGCTGCTAATAATAATGCAAACATATCTTACCATCATTTCGTTGAAATGTTCTGCTTTCACACTATATAATGGTTTGTGCAGCTCATGCATCGCCAGGCATTCACTCTGGACAGATTGCATACGCTACTGTTCAGTTTGGGATCACTTGCAAATTTCTTTGTTATTGTTTAGTGATTTATTTTCTACATTATACAACAATATTAATGATTTCAAAGCTATGAAATAACAGATATGGAATTAGGTAATTATGTAACAACAACAACAACAACAACAGTCAGTTGTTGTTTAAAGATACGAAGGTCAGCCTTTTTGGAATAGTTCTGGTATTGTCAAGTGCCTTTGCAAAACCCATTAAGCACGATGATGAAACTGGTTCTCAATTCTCAGGAAAGCAAGAGCAAATCTTCTCTCTGCTGCGGGGGAGAAGTTCATTTAGAGTTACCAACCTCAAAAATCACCAATTAACAGCACCTTAGATTAGAACCGTAACTGTTCATAGGAGATTATTGCATATTTTGGATGTCTTCAGCATTGTTTTAAAATGTAGGGGGGGGAAACGACTATGCAGTTAGAAAGGGATCCCAAACTTTTGAGCAGTAGTGTATGCTCTATGCATTGTACTGAGCAAAAGTGTTGTTCACCTAGTGATTTTAGTGCAAATTTCAGTACAAAAACATTCCTAATTTCCAAACATCAGCATCCTAACACAAAATTAAAAAGTTGCAGTAAAAAAAAAGTCACTTTTTAGACAAAAAAAAATTTATTTCTTAATTTTATAAAATTAATTAATTTTTTCTTCATGAAACTGCTCAAACTGTACCTGACACTAAAGGAGCCTCAAGGCATTGTCACACCAAATACTTTGTTTCATAAAGTTCTTCTTCCTTTGAAGGAATCCTTGCTCTACAGCATTTATTACATGCTATGAAATACTTGTTGGCTATGCAGCACACAAGAAAGAAACACATGAAAACATGGAATTGTCATTGACGCATATGCAGTACAACAAGTGCAACCAGAATTTTGAAACTGTGAAACTGTACAAGTAATGGGTGTGCTGCATGGAACGCAACTCGTACATATTTTACACAACTTGTACCACTCGTATGTTACTCAATTTGTGAATGGAAAAACTATGCAGTCACATTACATTACAAAGAAATTGACACTTCAAAATAATTTGGTTCCAGGACAGAAAAACCAGCAGACAAACCACTTGTTGACCCAACAAACATATTTTTGCGTCTGCATCGCATAAAATTCAAACTAATGAAAAATTCTGTGAAAATGGTTTACAGCTAAGGTGAAGGTTTTCGTTCAGCTGAAAAGCATTTGACAATGACTTTAAAAATTGCCTTGGCCACTACAGAGCACCAAGTTACATACAGCTGGTTCAAACGCTTCTTACAATATACTGTACACACTCATAAAGTGTGAAATGTCACTGAAGATTCCTTTTCTGCATTCACACTTGGACTTGTTTCCAGAAAATCAATGCTCAGTCAATGACGAACATGCTGAACATGCCTAACATCAACGCTGGTTGAGTGTTGCTGGATGCTGCAATGAGATGCACTGGACAATGAGTACACACAAAAATCAACAGCAAACACTTTTAGTGCTTTTGAACCTGCGAATCATGTTGAAAACCTTATCTTAAAAAATATTACATTCATTAAAAGTTAATACAATGTTTATTAAAGTTCCTGCATGATACAGTCATTCTGAAATTAGGAGGGGACTTTAAATTGTGTGGAATAACAGAACACTGTTATGAAGTAAAAACTACCTTCAATTTTTTTTTTATATAATCCCATGCATACAGTCTTGCACTTATCCAAGCATTTTACTAGTGCTTGGATACCATGAAGATAGAAAGTTCTTTCAGTACACGAGAGGCATGATGGAACACCCTGACCTTCCTTCCTGTCAAAACGTTCCTTTAACTCACCATAAATTAGCAATCTTTTGTGGCGGTCAAAGGCAGAGAGCACTCCCAATACACCCTGTGCGCTCACCTACCAGAAATGAAGGTGTTTGTGAATGATTGGGTGTACAGTTCCTGCAGACAGATGCATCTGTTCTGCAAGTTGGCAACAAGTTAAACATCAAATCTTTAAAGATCAGGCGTTTTCTGAACTTTCTGAATGTTCACTTTCTGAATGTTCACGGGAATGACTGCATTGGGTTCTGAGCCGCATCGGCCAGGATCATCATTTACAAACATACAGCCTCCTTTAAAACATTTGCACCGTTCAAATGTCTCATCACCACAATGTAATTGAAATCGTCTGTAAATGTCAATCGTTTTTTATGGCTTCATTCTTCTGCTCGTGAGATGACAAGTACTGGTTTGGTTTTATTATATTTAACTGACTAATTTTTAATTAGTTTAACAACAACAGGGAGTTAAGGGAGAAATGCCAATTAAGTTATGAAAAATTATAGGCTAACTGCACATTTCTTGTCCTAGTCAATGGAACTATAAACTGTATATTCAATTTTATTAATTTGATTAAAATTATTACATTTACTTTGGATCAGTACTTGTCATGGCATGTGATGGAGACTAGTTTATCTGCCTAGATGACTGGGACAAAGACATTTGGAATAGTGCTGTTGTTGAATACTTTTTAGCTTGGCGATGGTCATTATAGTTCTACTCCCTGTGGTTTCCTACATATTTTGTAGTGCTTGTCTGTGTTCTCATTTCCTTGCTGCAGTTGTCTTCACATACTGTAGGCATACACTATGGTATCCACTACATCACAGTCATCCTATTTCCCATTCTTTTATTGTTGAACTGTAGCCTATTCCCGATTTATACCAATTTCATTAATTACCTTTCACGCATTCCTTAAAATATCTTGTAAAAGTACACTCCCAAAATCTACTGCCTCCAATGTAAAATCCAGTCAACTTATTTTTAGTGCAGGCTCGTGACTAATAAACAGAAATAAACAAGCTCTATATTGAATATGATCCAAAAATAGAAGTAGATCTCCAAAAATAAGTAGATCTAAAATACTTAAATATCATATTCAAATAAATATGTCTGGTATGTACCTGTATACCATGTTTCAGTTAACATAAGTTCCAGATTTTAACATAGGTCCCTCAAACTTCCTCTGTTTCACTCCTTTTCTTAACACGCTGTCTCAGCATACTGTATGTAGAAATCAACTACTGTCGAGGCCTTGCTCCACCAGAGATCAGCATAGTTGAACAACAAGATGGAGAGAGTATCTTACATGGGGTAACTTCTTATATAGGGAATCTATAAGGGATATAGGGAATCTTCTTATATAGGTGATCTAACAGTTAAGTTAAATCACAAACTTGTGTACTTGATCCCTACAGGTTTCCTCAAACAAATACTACCAGAAATAGCTGAAACAATTTGTTTTAAATAGTCAACTCTTTACTTAGAACTGGCTACATTCCTAAATCTGTTAAAATACAGTTATTACATCCATAATTAAGAGACCTAATGTTTACCCCTGCATATGCAAATATCAAAAATCCCCTTTATATCCAGGATCCTAGAAAATGTTGTCGCACAGCAACTATGCTCATAGCACTATTGAAAGTGGTAAATGACCTATTACTGCCCTTTAATCATGGTTGTCTCACCTTGCTAGTGTTACTTGACCCAGCTTTTGACTCTGTCCATTCATTGTACTATTGTTCTTGATAGATTGCATACAGTAATGTTGTAGCAGTTACGTGAACGTCCTGCTTCTGACAGGTCTTATTTGACTGACTATGATCACTATGTAGATGTAAATGGTGACTATTCTATGTCTACTAAGGTGAAGTCTGTTGTACCCCAGGGTTCTGTTTTAGGTCCATTGCTATTTTCTCTCTACATGCACCCTCTGGTCAACATAATTCTTAAGCATGGTGTTAGTGTTCACTTTTATGCTGATGACACAGTTATATACGGTTATATAAACACCAGCTTAATAAAGTTGTGGAGAGTGTGAAGGACATTAGATACTGGCTGCTTATGAATTTCCTCCTGCTTAATTCTGACATGACAGAATTACTGGTACTGGGACCACGTGCAGCTAGAAGCTTTCTGATCTCACAGTAAATCTGCATTGCCTTTTTCTTCATTATGTGCAGCAGTAAAGGACCTTGGTGTAACGACGTGGGTCGCAGAACCGTGCATAAACTGTTCAAAACGGGCAGATCCGCAGACTGCTACCACGCGGAGTTCTAAACAGGCAAAGGGGTGGCCATTTATAGACACGTGGTTGTCAGGCAACGCCGCAATCAGCCAGGATACGCCGCACCTGGCGTTATAATATAAGGGTCCTGATTCCTCGGCACTTCGTGCGATCAGTTAGGTAGCACCGGTAAGGTATCAGGGCCAAAGACAATACAAGCACGCAGAAAGTTGAGAGACAGAGGCAAAACCTCTAGCCTCTGCCTCCCTAAGACGCCGGTGTTATGCGCTAAAATGCCGGCGAAAGAGAGAGAGAGAAAAGGAAAGAGTCCTTTAAGCGCGCGCTCTCAGGTTAAGTATAAAAATACAGTACAAAAAACACAAACTCTCTCTATAAATCCTCAGTAAGGGAAAAGGCCCCGAGAGGATCATAAGTTTTATTTTTTGTTTTTATAGCCCTGTCCATTCTCCATAGAAGGTGGTACTCTGTTTATTTTGGGTTTTTCAAATTTCTTTTGGTTTCCTTTTAAGTTCCTTAATTAATAATCCCACTCCATATCTAAACGGGATGATCTTCCCGTGCTTATCACAAGCACTCTCACAAGCACACTCCTATAGACCCCCTCTAGTCTAAAACCCTGCGTTAGGGCTCTTATTAATAATATCTCGTGGTGCTGCTCTCCATACCGCACCACGTACTGTAACACTTGGTGGGATTATAGATTGCAGTCTTTTATTTGACACTTATGTAGATAATATTACTTGGATGGTGTTCTTTCATCTTAGAAATATTGCCAAAATAAGCTATATATTTTCACTAGAAAACTAGTTGTCACCTCTAGGTTGAATTATTGTAAGGCCTTGCAGTCTGAATGTTCTATTAGATGCATAAAAAAGCTCCAGTTAGTCAAGGATGCAGCAACCAGAGTCCTCACTAGAACCAGAAGATATGAGCACATCATTCCTATCTTTTCCAAACCGCATTGGCTCCCAGTGGAATTTCGCATTGATTTTAAAATACTACTATTGACCTATAAAGCACTAAATGGTCTCACACCACAGGACCTGAGTGAACTGCTAGTGTTTTATGATCCGCCATGCCTACTTTAATCAAAAGACGCAGACTGCTTCACAATACCTCGTATTATGAAAACTACAGCCGAGAAAGAGCTTTTTCTTACAATGTCTAAAAATCTTCCAATAACCCCAGACACAATCTTAGTGTTTAAGTTTAGGCTGTAAACCTATTTATTTGGTCAAGCCTTTTGCAAATAGAATTGTTTTAGAAATGTTTGTTTGTTGTTTGTTAAAATGTTCATAAAAAGATGCAATAAAAAAAAAGAAAATTTAAAAATTAAAAAATTAAAAAAAGAATTGTAATAGGTAATCTGGAGGACTTCTCGATATAGAGTTTTATGGCAAACATTCTGTACATCTGTCAAATGGCTCTTTTGTCCTTCATGCTCATTCAGAAGTGGAGTTTGCACAGAACCTGGCATTGTACAGTATGTGTTCCATATATTTTGTGTGACACCTTCAACAATTGATGAGGACGTCCCATTCAATGTTTTGTTTAATATGTTTTTCTTGTACGTACATGTCTAAAAATAGCACAAACAATTATTGTGAATAATAGGTATCATTATACAATTAAGTCATTGTGTTCACAAAATGTGTGAGGTTCTCTGGAACACCTGCAATGCTGGATTCTGTGCATACTCCTTTCTGTATGAGCATGAAAAAATGAGCCATTTGACAGATGTATAGAATGTGTAGGGCATAAGTACAGTATGCAGCTTGACTTGTGAGCTATGCAAAACTTTTAATGAGAGACAGATTTGTAGCTCGAAAGTGGGCACAATAAGTGGGCATAAACCACCCACATACAGGAATGTTGAGAGCAGGATCCTAACTATAAAAGTGGGAATACTACTCTATTGACAATTTCAATATTTAGTGGGTGCTTAGTAAATGTCAGTCATGAGCTAGTAAGCTGCAAGTTTATATTCCTACTATCTTATAGAAAAGCATACCCACTTGTCAGTCAATGTTTCGCAGCAAGAAAATACACATGGGTTGGCCAATGTTTAGTCAATTTCAAAAGATGGGTATGATATTTCAAACCTTGATGGCAGGATAGAAATCACACACAAAAAAAGACAACTTACTGCCTTATTTATTACAACTTACTTATTGTGGGTCATTGACAGAGCATAACCGTAGATATAGCCAGGATATATTAGGAAATTCAACAGTGAAAAGTGTCATAGTATATCTGTCTGCACTGTGATATTTTACTGCTATATACATTTACATATTTGGCAGAGGCCCTTATCCAGAGCAACTTACATTTTTTAATACCATTATATATCTATAGAGCAGTTGAGGGCCTTGCTCAAGGGTCCAACAGGGACAACTTGGTGGTCGTGGAATTTGAACCTATGACCTCCCGAACCATAGTCGAATGCCTTAATCACTGAGCTACCCCTGACCTTATAAACTAGTCAGCAACTTGCTATGTAAATATAAAGTAACTTTCTTAAGATTATGCGGACAGGTCTAAATGTAGTCCTTTATCCCATTATGTAAATTAGAGATTTTTTTTTACAGTAATATTTTATTTTTTAAATACAGTCAAACTACGATATAAACATGTCTTATAAACAGGGTTAAACCTAAATTATATACAGCACCTGCTTAATGTCCATATTAACATTTGTGTCTGGTTGTATACTGTACCATTAGATGATTTTGGTGTTTGTGTTTAATCAACTGCCAAATTAATTACATATGCTGTTAAACTGTGCCTGCTAAAGCTGGAATAAGCTTACAAATACTACTTCTCTCTTAGGCTGAAAGATTCTCACCGGGTTGTCATATGCAAGCATGATGTCCCGTGTTAATATTAAGAATTATGGATATGTAATCCATCCAGTGGATCCGTAATCCATCCTGCCTACACTTAGTAGGATGTGTAGTGTGAATACACACCAGATGGAACATTAGTCCATTGCAGGGCACCAGGTGTGTGGAGATACACATACATACATTTATCCCTAGGACCAATTTATCTTCACCAATACATTAACAGGCAAGTTTTTTGGAAAGAAGACCCTGAAGAACACAAATGATATACATACACAAATGATATGCAAACACAGAGAGAACATGCACATACTGTAATCTCAACAGGTTCAAGAGAACTAAAGCTGTGAGGCAGTAGCACTATCCTATGCACCACCATGTCTGAGAGATTTATTTAAGCGATCTGAAGTGGTGTTTGTCTTGCTTAGAAAAACAAAAATGTTTGATGTTTACAACATCTCTATATCACAAAGGCCAAGGTGACTATCTGCAAAAGTGTGTGTGCGCTTGTGTGCGTGTGTTTGGAAAGGGATACAGACAATCCAACTGGAATTGTAAATGAGCTATCCAGTTCGATATTTTCATTTACTTGTCCAGCCATTGTTGTGTGTAGCACTATAAAAGATCCTTGCAAAGCTAACTCACAAATGAAACCTAAATCAGCAGTTTTCAACAGTGTTCTGATTAATTATACTGTCAGGTTAAAAATTGAATTGGCTGTGCAGCTTTCTGTTGCATAGCATGGTCTAGGTAAGGTTATTTTCCCCTTCATTAAAGGACAACCCATGAGGTCATGACCAGTTCTTAAGTTAATCATAAAACAAAATTACCAATAGCTACTGTTGAAAGAACTTTTATGGAAACAATTCAAGTTATCCGACATTCCTCAGATAGGGTGTGTTAGGGAAAAAAGAACTGATTTACTGAACAGTGAGCTAATGGAAAGTTGTACCCTAGGGTTAAATATCTGAAAATAGATCAAGTGGCCTTTTTACAGGTAAGTATTTTATTTATTTATTTATTTATTTATTTATTTATTATTTTTAACCATAGATCCAATCCAAGGTTGATGTGGCATGATTATTCTTATATGATTAGCTCTGCGTTTACTAATAAAGGAAATAGTAAAAATCTAATAAATAACAAAGAGTGGACTTTTTTATTGGATTTGTTCTCAATAGTATTGGGTATCTGATCTCACGTTTATCTACTTACAATATACTTGTAAAATTGTTCCAGGACTAATTCACAAATTACCACTTTAAGGCAGAGCCAGTGCTACCAAAACTGCAAAAAAATAATTTGCAGGTTGCCTTTTAAATATTGACACTGGTGGTAAACGGATGAGAGGGAGTGATGTTGTACAACCATGCTATTAATAAGTAAAACCAGCATGACCTCAAGTGTGATTGTTTTTTTTATACAACAGTTGTACAGTTTAGTTATTTCTTGCAACTTGCAGAACTAACTAACCACAACTGTAGAATCAAAACAGTCAATTAATAGAAACAGAAATCATTTTAAATGCCTACGGGTACTATGCAGCCAAAAGGTGATGAGAATAACCAATGGAGGTGGTGGAAAATCCTGAGAGTTTTTGTAAAATAAAGAAATGTATTTACTATGCCTCCATTTATTCTACTTTAAAATAGCCTCAGCTAAGCAACTGTTCTGGATCACAAATGGCTTTAAATGGAAAGCTAGTAACATATAGTTAAACATCACAGTGCTGTTATGCTCTATATTATATGCTCTATATGGAATGACTCTTGTCCAAATAAATCAATCAGAACTGTTCTTCTTTTTTAGACCTGTACAATTTTTAAATATACAGTACAGTAAGAACTATAAGAATTATTCAATTAAATCTAAAATATTTTGTGTAGTTGACAAAATTCAGCAGTTACATTGCAACACTGTTGTTGTTCATGAGCAGTTCCCATTGTACTGAAAAACAACAAGGAGCCCATTAATGAAAAGGTAATTTCCCGCCCAGTAAAACGTACTTAGTGTTAATTGGAATTATCAAATATGCAAAAGTGTATAGTTTTTCAGTAAATACAACTGCATGTAATGTAAAATATTTTATCCTACCCTAAAAACAAAGCAGGAGGTTAGCCAAAGTGGATTAAGTGTGAGAAAAAGCACATCAGAGGACTTGATGAGGATTTCACTCCTGGATTTTACTCATGTAGAGTTGTTCTACATGCTGAGCAGTTTCAGGGTTCACACATTAGCAAAGCAATAACTGGTGCATTTGATGATATGCTTTAAATGTGAAAAGTTCTGTTCATGCTGTGCTGTGGGATAGCATCAGGTGCTGGTATTGGTTCACAGTGTCAGCAAGCTCCAAAATTAAAGTACTTGTATTCTACTCGGTCAGACAAAAAGTGGTATCATGGCCTGCCTATGTTTTTGCTTTCAAATGTCATTGTTGAATGATGGGGATGTATGACTATTCTCCAGCAGCCCTTGAATGTAAGGGGATGAGATGTTACTGAGGACCCCAACCTTTTGCAATGTATAAACAAACATCTACTCAGACACTGTGGATATTTTGGAAACACCAATTAGTCTACAAAACATGCAACCAGGTCAGAATAATGTAAGTCAATCTTTAATCTTTGGTTATCAGATTATTTTTATATTACTTTATTACACTCAGGACATATCACAATTTCTATATTTACACATTTGATTCCATGTCTTTTTGTTCTTGTATAAGGTGCTGCTATATGTATAAGACACCACTGGAAGTAAGAATCAAGAAGTCAAAACATGTTTAGTGAAACCACAGACAAAGCTATATTTAGTGACGTTAGTTATGGTCATCAAATTCCATGCAGGAATGTGAATGGCGCCATATTGCCTGTCATCATCGATAAAATAATGTTGTGTGATGTTACGAGATCACAAAAAAAGATAGATTATCATCCTATTATCAGAAGACATCCAGTATGCGTGTTTTCTGATTATAAGATATCATCTGGATATAAGATAAGGTACCAGGTCTCGGTGTTTAATGATTCTGTAAAAGTCTACATGAAACCCTCATATAGAGCCTCATCTTATTACTGTAACAGGTGCAACTCTACTAGTAACCGTATCTACAGTAAGGGACAAGTAAGGGTTATGAATAGCATAACAGCATGTTATGTGTGCCAATGAATCTTAAATCATATTGAATATATTATATATATATATATATATAAATGATATGTTTGCGAGTTCTTGTTCTTCTTCTCTGTTTGTTTGTTTGTTTGTTTTTGAGCAGGGCCAAATATATGACTTTCCCGCTTCAGCAGTCATCCTGATGACAGCATCCTAAAATGCATGGCATCTCTAAGGTTGAATGTGATCATTTACAAGCACAAAAGACTCACATGATAATGCATCATTGCTCATGCGCCAATAAATAATTAAACAAGATTAATAATTAAATAAATAATGAATAATACATAATTGAACAATTCTCAAACTGTCAAATAAATCAATGAAGGGGAAAAAAATCTATAAAACATGCATGATTATATTCAGTGGCTACAACTGCACAACATAAAGTGAGTAATACTAGTGCACGACACATATACAGTATTAACACACTGCAGTGACAGCACAGTCAGGATGTAGTAATATTTGGCAAGTAGCCAGGTTTTCTTCCAGATACCTTCAAGCTGGAAAAACCTCTTGAGATACCATTGGTTCAGGGAACCGTGTTTCCACAAAGCCTCGCCCCCTGAAACGCACACAGATCGAATGAAAAGTTGTTTTTGCCTGAACTTGTTTTTTGCACTCAATAAAAAGCCTGTGATCTAAAATGCTGTCTGCAGTTTGAACAGGTCGCTTGTTCGCGCTGAATGCGCAAAAAAAAAAAAAAAAAGCCTATTTTAAGGATCTGGAACAAGATGAGTTTGTTTAAGGTGGAGGATTTTTTAGCGGGATGGTTAGGAGGTAAGCAGTTTCATATGTTTTTTTAATATATATTTATTAATTCACGTTTGTATAATTATATTGTAAGTGGATTCAGAAAAGAAATAAAAGCAGCTTCTGGCTTTGAGAAGTGGGTTAATATATTGGGAAAGGTAGCTCGATGAGTGCTGTGCAAAGTCAAATGAAACATCGTTACGAGGGTCGATAACACGCTGGCTGCCTTCTAGTCCGTGTGCTGAATCAGAATATGCTGAACCTCAGGTTAAAGTGCTGCACTGTTGTTTAACCCAAAGAAATCTCACACATTTCCAGAAAAGTCTGGAACTTTCTATACTTAGTCGCAAGAAAACATGAAACGGTTGCATCTTAACTCTTAACAGCCTGTTTATAAGATCTGTGCTTTCAAGTTTGTTACAATTAATTTTGAATCGTACAGTATATACCCTTAAATCATGCTTTTTTTTTTTTTTTTTCAAAGTGGCAAAGTTTACTTGCATATTTTTTTTAATCGCACGGGGCTGCAATATTATGCATGAAGCACACAATGTGTGGTATTCAACAGAGAGGACAAAGTGTTATTCATTCAACAGCACTCAGGCTGGACAAGAACATACAAAGCTGAACAACTCCAGCAGCCTGGTGCTTCTCTTTCAAACCGGCTACTAAAACATTTTTCTTTTTCATCAGGTGCATCCAGTGTGATTGTAGGACATCCACTTGATACAGTGAAGGTATCTCCTCAAAACAGGCACAATAACAATGACTATAGCTTTTAAAAGCAATGCTGGGATTTGAACCTTTCATCCCATCCTCGTGCTCACGTATTATCTGACATCTATACCGATCAGCCATAACATTATCATCGTCATCGTCTATACTGCTTTATCCTGTATACAGTGTTGCAAGGGGCATGGAGTCTATCGCAGCGCACAAGACGGGGTACACCCGGAATGGGGTGCCAGTCCATCGCAGGGCACACATACACACTCAGTCATGTATTCACACACCAAAGACAATTTGGGAACGGCAGTTAGTCTAATCTGCATGTCTTTGGACTGTGAGAGAAAACCGGAGTACACAGAGGAAACCCACTAAGTAGGGGGGGACCATGCAAACTCCATGTACACAGACTCAAGACAGGAATCGTACCCGGACCCTGGAGGTGCAAGGCGACGGTGCTAATCACTAAGCCACTGTGCCGCCGTCATATCATTAACACCTCATAATTATAACACATTAACACTGATTATCAATTATAAACAATACCAGTAACCAAGAGACAGAACCCTGGCTCATTTATGCTTTTGGGGAGCAAAGTTTAGCCTTTCTGGTCTGATCCCACTGAAAAGCCAATACAATACATCTTGTTGGAAAAAAGTAAATGTTGGCCATGATGGAAAAGCACTAGAACATAAAGTGTGCCAAAGCACACAGGGCCCAGCAGGCAAAGAGACCAAGGACACACAGCTGGCTTTCAGATTCTCCAGATATCAGTCTGATGTAGCATCCATGGTATGTGGTGGGCAATCCATGAAGTGCCCACCTCACAGCCGGCATCACCCCAAAATCCATTGCCAACGTCTGATGCAAGACTCCACAGCACACCCCAGAGGTCTTGTGGAGTCATGCCCTAAGGAGCCAGAACTGCCCAGGTGGCACAAGGGTAACAGGCAAAATACTGGTGATAATATTTTGCGTTGTAATGTTATGGCTGATCAGTGTACTGTACTTATGAGAACTCATTATGCTTTGTTAATGTGTAATCCTAAAAATTTCCATTTAACAGACACGTTTACAAGCTGGAAAAGGGTATAAGAATGCCTTCCACTGTATTCTAACCATCTACAAAAAGGAAACTGTAAGTCATGCAAGCATTTCTTCATGTTCTATGCATAGCTACAAAAACATATTTATAAAAAAAATCTCATTAGTTATGTTGTCCCCTTGATTCCTAAATATCCTATGAGACCAAACATTTTTTAAATGTCCCTATAGGATTTCTATTTTGTACATGTGTAAATAATGTCTTAAATGAATACAACTGACCTTTTATTTTTCACTTGCAGCTTACTGGCTTTTTTAAAGGCCTGTCCTTCCCATTAGCAAGCATCCCACTGTATAACTCAATGGTATTTGGCTTCTTCAGCAATGTTCAGAGATTTATTAGTGATATTCGTTATGGTGACAGAAGACACCCTTGCAATATGCTTGACCTCACTGTGGCCAGCATGGTGACTGGCCTCGTATCAGTGAGCCTGGGGGCCCCAGTGGACCTGGTCAAAATTAGACTGCAAATGCAAACTCAACCCATCCTCACACGTAAGTCTGAAAGTGAAAAAAGAAGGCCTGATGTAGTGCTCCTTCTAGCGTCGGTCATTTCCAAGTAAATAAACGGTGTGCTCTCCCTTGGAGAAGTAGTTGTTAAATTTTGACGCAGTGCAGTAAGATTTGCCAACGTCGTAATCATTGTTTAGGACTGCAGAGTTAGTAGAATGGACACATATTTATGCACAATATCTCAGGTGTTATAATGGCATATGTTTTTAGAAAACCTGACACTTGCTGGCAGTGGAAGCGTCCCTCTTCACTCAGTGGGACTCCAGCGTACAGAGTGTCCTGTATACAGAGGACCTCTTCACTGCATCAGCAGCATCCTGCAGACTGAGGGAATCCAAGGGCTGTACAGAGGAGCAGGAGCCATGATACTCCGTGATGTGCCTGGTTATGCCCTTTACTTTATCCCATATACACTCTTGTGTGGCTGGATGACTCCTAATGGTAGCAGCTCCCCTCACCCCTGCTTCATATGGATTGCTGGTGGGTTAGCAGGTAAATGACGCTATGGCGTAACAAACTTCATGAATTAAGATGAATTAAAAACATATTGTTAATATGGAAAAACAACTTGAATGTCTCAATCCTGTTGTGTCTGTTCCCCATTTGTTTTTACATATTAAGATTTGGTCTTTTGGCAAATTCTGAATGAGCCAACAAAATTAGATTGTTTAGATATTTCTCACTCAAGCATGTGTCTTGCTTTTTGAATGTGTCTTGTTCCACAGGATCTATCTCCTGGGCCACAGCAACCCCAGCTGATGTGGTTAAGAGTCGCCTGCAAGCTGACGCAATGCACCATAGAAAATATAAAGGAATCATTCATTGCATCTTACAGAGTTATAAGACAGAGGGAATACATGTAAGGTTACTACTTACTAGTTATCCATGTAACTGTAACTACATAGTATGCAACAAAACGACTGCACTGTGTAATATTTCATATGTCTACTGTTGTTATACAGACACATTTCACTTCAACATTCTCACCATTGTGTGAAAAGATGTAGGTTTCAAAAGACAGGCAAGCTAACCCTGGAGGTTATCTTGTGTTCATAGAACCACGGTTGTATATATGAAAAACCTGTAGGCCTAATTGATGATGTCTATCACCTTGTTTAGAAGGCTCCCTCAGACAATCGTCCTGCAGGGTGCACACTGTGCATAGAATTGAACGCCTAGCAGGTTCCTATCATGGAACGCTGTGAGGCTAATACATTGTTTATTTGGTTAAATGGATGGTTTAGGCAAACAACAATCCTATACTCTCCACATGCCTAGTTATGGGTTTGATGGCTAGATAAAACATTTCTTTCTAAGAATTGAATATTCAAGTTTGCCTAAATTTTGCCAAAATGTGCTGGTAGAATTTTTCTTTTTTTGGCATATTTCCAAAAATGTTTGGCCCAAAATCAAGGCGTGTTATCAGCCAAAGAATATAATACTCATGATGGTAGAGGCACATCATTCTATGGGCCTGCTTTTCTTCATTTGGGACTAGGACTCTAGTAAAAATAGAGGAAATCATTGATAGGTCCAAATACTAATCTATTTTAGCCTCTGTTAGACAGCTAAATATAAAAAGTTTCATATTCCAGCCTGATAATGACCCAAAACACAAATCCAAATCAACAAATTAATGGATTCAACAGGAGATTGACATTTTGAAATGGCCCAAACAGAGCCCAAGCCGAATTGCTATCCACTACCCATTTACTTGAGGAGGGCTGTGCGCAACTAGAGAATTTCTCCAAGGAGGAGTAGAATAAAATCCCCAAATTGAAATATACTAATTCTAATGTTCTAAAGTTATACGATGTATACACATGCCACCAGTAGTTGGTTGCTATGAAACATTAAAAGTAAGGTGTGGAGGATAAATAGGCTGCTAGGGACCTGAAAACATGACACTGTCTCTTTGAGATTAACTTGTATAGTTACCCTGCCAAAGAACCAGACTTTGGTGACCATGCTGTTTCTGAGACCCGTGACCAAACAGCATCNNNNTATAGATAGATAGATAGATAGATAGATAGATAGATAGATAGATAGATAGATATAGATATATTCAGCATTTCCTTGAAATATAACACATTTTGCCACATGTCTGGTTACTTCTTGCATGTCTTTGTATGTGGACAATAAGGCACCCACATGTTTATCACTGCCCATAGCAGGGGTATATAATCAGTCAGATATAGCACAGCGTAACATCATTGCATACAAGTTCATACAGTAGATTAGTTAAGTGCATAGAATAATTCATGTTTAAACGGTTATAGTTTACTTTGAACTTCTAGCGTGTTTTATTCTATCAGATACTAGTAAGCAGTAGGCACTCAAGGTATTAGTAAAATATGTCTCAAGTTGTTCTCTGTACAAACAAAAAAGCAGGTGGTGAAAGGAACAAATAATATTGAAGGATTTAATTAAGCTTTAAGGAACAAAAAATAGTTTTGTGTTGTTGCCATAATAACTAATTAACTAATAACAATACTAACTCCTAACATTATATCTAACATGATTTTTTTAATCATGATAATACCCAGCCTGGCCTAAAAAGCTGACCAATTCTTATTTTATGATTCACAACAATAGTTACGTTACAACAAATCCATCCAGAGTTGCATACATTTTGGCTGACATTTTGTATTGATGAAAGAAGAATCAAACCAGTATATAAGTCTTTTCCATCATATCTCAAAGACTTTTAATGGGCTTAAAGTCACGACTCTGTGGTGGCCAATTCCGCGAAAGTGATTCCTCATGCTCAGTAATACTCTCACAATTTAAGCCCGATGAATCTTGGTATTGTTGGAATCAGGAAATATGTCATACCAAATTGATTGTTGGGATAACCTGGTCATTCAGTACATTCAAATCACCGTCTGACTTTTTTATTGCATTTTATTGCCACATAATGTTGCTAAGCCTAGACCTGACCAACAAAAGCAACCCCAGATTATAACACTGTCTCCAGAGTCTTGTACATAATGGGTCATGTATTGTTTTATGAGCTTTTATTGCTCTGACACCCATCCTATGGAATCGGGTCAATCAGGACTCATCAGACCACATGACCTTTTTTCATGGCCCATCCAGTCTTTATGCTCCCTACCAAACTGAAGACTTATTTTTTCCAATTAGCCTTACTAACAAACGGTTTCCTTGTGGCCACACATCTATTGACATTCTTGTAAGTTCTTGTCATATTGTGTGTGTGAATGGAAATGCTCTTACGTTTCTATTGTATAATTTTTACAATGCAACTTAAACAAATGATCATCAGGCATGGGCTATTATACTTTCTGTGACATTTTTTCCGCTAATTTGATCATTCAACACTCTCATTCCAGGTTTTAATAATGTGTTAGACAGTTCTAAACCCAATTCCAGTAATGCAGGCCAATATTTTGACCTTCAGAAACACACTAGCAACATTTCCATGGGAACATATGTCTTCTGACATGGTTGTTTAAGAAATGCGAAGCTACTCACTGAATTAATTAGGGTTAAAAGAACTGGTGTCTGCTGAAACATATTATTTACTAAAGTAATTATCTAATCAAAGCCTCTTAAGTATTTGTTTATTACTATTTCTAATAGCATGAGAATGCCTTTTTGACAAAATATTACATTTTGGCTAAAGTTATAGTTACTGGATTAGTATAATAATACAACTTATAGTTTATATTATATACTGTCGTGTAGATTGTACTAGGACAACTGGATCATGGAACTATCTCTAATGCTTCTAATCTCTTTTCAATCCCCAATTCAGGTCTTCTTCCGTGGTGCATCAGTAAATGCCATCAGAGGATTTCCAATGAGTGCTACTATGTTCCTGGGTTACGAATTGTCCCTCAAGTTTTTCCAAAGTCTAAAATAAGTGTCCAAAATTCCACCTAACACAGCACCTGACTTTATGAAACATTAGTTTATTTGTTCAGTATATGTTACCTGGTTGTTTATACTTTACTTTGGTATCAATTAAAATTGTGCTTACTTCTTATATTAAGAAAAATATGAAGCATATGAATTAAACATGATTTTACAAATCTCAGATTTTTTATCAGAACATATTAATATATGTATATTTAATAATGTTGCTTTTGTTAACATGCTTTCTCTATAAATGTTATAATGTGAGTGGCAGTACTTGGTGCCTTGAAATGCTGCATTTGCAAAATTTGTATTCATTTTAAAATATTTTACTCATTAAATGTAAAACTGGCAAACTTCTAACCGGAGATATTTTCAATATGATGTCCTGTAAAAGTAGCAAATTTGAATACAGTTCAATAAAAAGTACAAGTGACATTGATTTAAAAAAAATTATGCATATACATAAACATTTGACACTGTGTTTTTGAATAAAAAATAACTGCTTTAAAAATACCACAAACCTAACAAAGTCACCAAATGTTTCTACTTTAATTAACAAAATAATATTACTTCATCTGAATGCCAAGGCCAATAGAACACTATCCTTTGTTATTTTTCTTCACTTTAAATTTAATTAAGTTCATCTAAAGAAACTTAAAGTTGAATTTCTTGTCTCATTCATTTTTACTTTTTTCATATTTAATATTTTAATGCTTAGTTGTGTGTTTCATTCACCAATAAACTAAATGCACCAACAGACATCTTTATTGCCACCGAAAGTGGCATGACTTGGAAATTGATTGTAAACAACAAACCTGAAATGACCTCAAACTGTTTCCTGAGGCAGCTGAGAACCACCTTCAGTGTCAAACTCTGTAAAGATCAGTGTGAGAATAATTCAGCACTCACCTTAGAGTCAGTCCTTGAAAATGTAGCCCTTGGGGTCATCTCTCCGAATATCCCAGGAAGCACTCACTGCACTATAGCACTTTGGGGCACTAGCCTCACAATGGGAGGTAGTCCTTTCCTGGATATTGTTTATAAAATGCAAGCAGTTACAACTTAAGCACAATAAATCAATATAAAATGTTGTTGTTCTTTTGGCTGCTCCTATCAAGGGGTCGCCACAGCAGACTTTTTGCTGGACACAGCAGGTTTTATGCTGGATGCCCTTTCTGACGCAACCCTCCCATTTTATCTGGGCTTGGGGCCGGCACTGCATCCAGTGGCTGGGGTTTGGGCACTGACTGAGAATCAAACCCAGGCTTTCCACATGGCAGGCGAAACACCTACCACTAAGCCACCAATGGCCATAATAAAGCAACATAAGATAGACGAGAATAGCTAAGCAAAATGGTTCAAAGAAAAATATAATATGAACAAAAGGACCCGTACTCCCAAATCAGGAACAATGCGTAAGAACAATATCTAAGTGCATTAGAACACCTTACTTTATATACCCTGGTTCTGTGACTCATGTTCTTAAAACACTTCCTTTCCAGGTATAAGGTCGGTTTATACCTTTTATTGTCAAACAATATGCAGAGATGAAATGGTTTCTACTTTTTATTAGCTATGTAAGTAGATTAATTTGTTCTTCAGAGGTGCATGTAACCTCAGTTCTGACTCCTCACAGTAATTTTGAGGTGTTGACTGTGTCATAAACTGCCTCTGCTACCCCTCTTTACACAGTGGTTACAGCTGTTGTGAGCTGGAGAGGAGGCTCCTGCAAGGGCCGAAACCTCTTGAGACTGTCCTGACGAGCTACAATCCTTCTTGCACCTATTTCAGTAGAATATTGGTAGAATATTCAGCTTGGGACATTACATCACCTATAGTTGGGAATAGTTATTACATATGACAACTCAAAACATTAGCATGATCCATAACAATATATACAGTGTACGGTATATATTGCGTAAAACATTGAAGAGAGTGAACTATATACGGGCGTTTTTAGCTCCATCTTTCCACCAGGTGGAGGCATTTAATCAAATTTGAATAGTCTATGAGTGGAGTGCGTTGTTCCTTTTTTTGCCGCTAGGGGTCAGTAGATTATATACAGTGCATCCGGAAAGTATTCACAGGGCTTCACTTTTTCCACAATTTATGTTACAGCCTTATTCCAAAATGGATTAGATTCATAATTTTCCTCAAAATTCTACAAACAATACCTCATAATTACAACGTAAAAGACGTTTGTTTAAACGTTTTGCAAATTTATTACAAATAAAAAACAAAGAATCACATGTACATACGTATTCAGTGTTTGCACCTTTGGATCTGTGCCTCGATACAATCCTGTCTCAGAGATCTACAGACAATTCCTTATACCTCATGGCTTGGTTTGTGCTCTGATTTGCACAGTGGAACCTTACATAGACAGGTGTGTGTGTCTTTCCAAATCATGTCCAATCAACTGAAATTACCACTGGTTGTGGAAACAACTCAAGGATGATCAGTGGAAAGAGGATGCACCTGAGCTCCATTTTCAGTGTCATGGCAAAGGCTGTGAATACTTGGCTATATGTGATTATTTTATTTATTTATTTATTTTTAAAATAAATTTGCAAATATTTCAAACAAACCTCTATTACCTTGTCATTATGAGGTATTGTTTTTTGAGTGGAAAAAATGTATTTAATTAACTCATTTTGGAATAAGGTTGTGAATACTTTCTGGATCCACAATACTTGTTTAATTAACTAAACTAATAGTATTTACATGATTTATCTCTCATTTCAGTGTAGCTACTGCAATAACAGTAAGCTTTTTTTTTTTTTTCCAGAAAAAATATATTATAATGAATGTATAGACTGAACAGATGGACAACCGGACAGGCTGGATTGGGATCCCTGCAGGCATGACTGAGCCTTGGTTTCCCATGATCCTGTCACCAGTTTATTGGTATATAATTGATAATTGTTAATGTTTTATGGTGCGATTGTGACTGATCTGTGCATTTTATATAAAGTTATTTTACAAATATTCATCTTGTTATTGGCAAACTTCTAAATGTCCATAACATAGTTGTATATGTATTAATATACATTAAGTACAATGCCTTGCCAGTATTCATTCCCCACACATTTTCCACATGTTACAAGGACGAATAAAAATTTATTTTATTGTGATTTTATGTGATAAACCAATACACAGTGGCACATCATTGTGAAGTAGAAGAAAGGTGTTTTTTTTTTTTTTTTTTTTTTTTACAAATAAATATCTGAAAAGTGTGGCGGGCATTTGTTTTCAATCCCCCCGGAGTCAATACTTTATAGAACTACCTTTTGCTGCAATTACAGCTGCTAGTCTTTTGCACATCTAGAGAGTGAATTTTTGGCCCAGTGCTCTTTGCAAAATAACTCAAGCTCAGACAGATCAGTTAGAGAGCACATGTGAACAGCAATTTTCAAGTCTTGCCACAGATTCTCAATTGGATTTAGGTCTGAACTTTGACTGGGTCATTCTTTGATCTAAACCATTACATTGTTACTCTGACTGTTAAGGTGCTTGTCCTGCTGGAAGGTGAACCTCTGCCCCAGTATCATGTCTTTTGCAGACTCTAGCAGGTTTGCTTCTAAGATTGCCCTGTATTTGGCTACATCCATCTTCCCATCAACTCCGACCAGCTTCCCTGTCCCTGCTTAAGAAAAGTATCCCCGCAACATAATACTGCCACCACCATGTTTCATGGTGGGAATGGTGCAAAAAGCACCTTCTTTCACATGTTTGCTGTGTCCCTGACATGATTTGTCACAAACAGAAAAATCTGACTTTTTATGGCTGACCTTTAACAATGGCTTTCTTCTTGACACTCCTCCATAAAGGCAGATTTGCGAAGTACACGACTAATAGTTGTCCTGTGGACAATTCTCCCACCTGAGCTGTGGATATCTGCAGCTCTTTCAGAGTTACCCTGGGCCTCTTGGTTGCTCCTCTGAGTAATGCTTTCCTTGCCCAACCTCCTAGTTTAGGTGGATGTCCATGTCTTGGTAGGTTTAAAGTTGTGCCATGCTCTTTCCATTTTCATTTGATGGGTTGAACAGTGCTCTGTGAGATGTTCAAAGCTTGGGATATTTTTAGAACCTAACCCTGCTTTAAATTTTAAACTTTATCCCTGACCTGTCTGGTGTGTTTTTAGGCTTCATTGTGCTATTTAGTGAGGAATGTTCTCTAACAAACCTCCGAGGCCTTCACAGAACAGCTGTATTTATACTGAGAATAAATTACACATAGCTGGACTTTATTCACTAATTAGGTGACTTCTGAAGTCACTGGATTTTAGTTTGGGGTATCAGAGTAAATACAAATGCACACCAAACTTTTTAGATTTTTTTTTTTTTTTTTTTTTAATGTGAAAACCATTTACAGTATCATTTTATTTTCAATTCACAATTATGTGCCACTTTGTGTTGATCTATCACAAAAAAAATACATTTACATTTGTGGTTGTAACATGACAAAATGTGGAAAAGTTAAAGGGGTATGAATACTTTTGCAAGCCACTGATCAGTGTATTTTTATGAGTAATGAATAAAGTTATCCTACAAATTTTATGAATAAAGTTATTCTACAAATATTTGAACGAATGTCTGTAATATTCTTTTTTAAGATCTTCTGGTAACTTTCAAATTTTAAATTCTCAATATATTAATTAGAACATAGTGGATGATAGTGGATTCATCCCTGCAGTGGGGTGGATAGTTACTCAAAAACAAAAAGTTACAGACTTGTCTTTGATTGATATAACATGTGGCCTGGAAATTTCAGATGAAATAAAAATTTCTTGTTATTTGTTTTAAAAATGATTTGCTTATAGGATTCCCCTGTTTTCTATGATGAAAAAGATGCCAAAATGGATGTTATTCATCTACAGCTCGTGAACACTGAGGCCAGAGGCTCAAGCTGCCATAAGGGTGCATTATGTCTCAGTATAGCTGAAAGCCTTTAGCCCTTCCTCCACATGCACCAACTGCTTTCTTCCATTAGCATCCATTAGCAAAATGAGTCAAGGCATGGGTTAAAGTCGGCAAGTTACTTGAGAAAATATAGCATTTTTTTATGATTTACTGTTTTTTTGTTGTTGTTGTTGTTGTTTGGCATTCAGTATACTACTCAAACTCCAGGGTTAAATTAGGATAAGTGTAGCTATGAATAAGGAAATGTGTTATTTAAAATATGATAATCATAGTGTAGTATGTGATCTTACTAATATCTGCATTTTGTGACAAGACATTGCATTTTAGCATAGTGGTTACATGGGAACAGACAGACATGTTTCTTCCATGATGATATTATTACTGACTGGTCATACAATGTTGTAGATTAACTTATTTAAAATCAGTGTCTAAGAGGGTGTGTCTTAATTACAATTTAGTGTTAATTCTGAACAACTGAACAATACTGAATCTAATAATCTCTGTGTGACTGAGCAGGTTAAATAGCAGATGATCAAAACTCCCAGATCAAGCACACAAAACAGGTGCATGATCTGGGAGTGCATATTATATTAGGACCACAAAGGAGATCATGTTTTTGCATAATCTAAATGCTTTATATCTGGGGAAATATAATATGTTTCTCTGCGAAGAATTGAATTTGATATACAACAAAATATATGGAAAACCCCACAGTAAGAAAATGAGAAATGGCTATTTGGTCATTGATTTCTTTCAAAGGATTAAAATGGAATCTAGGGGGGTTCGAAACCTCCTGGGCCACATAAATGCATGTGCACTCCAAACAGAGATGGATTTACCTCCTCATGTCTCTCAGCCTGGTGATGTCTGCTTGATTCGTCTGCTTTAAAAATAAAAAGGAATCACAAACCAAAATACTGACCGTGTTGCAACAATAAAGCAAAGAGGGATATTCATTTAGTTGGTCAATGTTGCAAAATTCACGGCATATTAAAAAAAATCTGTTTTTTTTTTTCTGATTTTAATATTAAGGAAACAATCTGTTAAAAATAAATTCAGTTACAGTTGCACTTAAATGGCACTAATCTTTGAGTCTCAAAAGCACTGGCAGTCCACATGCTTTAATTCATTGTGCATCGGCGACTGTTTCTCTGCAGAGACATTGTGATTGGGTTACCTCAGCGTTTCCGTGGATGTCATGAATAAGGTTTTATTGCTCTTTTATTGTTGAGACAGGGAAGGTTCGCATGCCAGCTGCTGCTCCTGGCTGGTATATAAATCCCCTGAGTGCACCTCCCAACAAAAAGCAAACATGAGACAAGAGAAACATAATGATCAGCCTCTGCACTACCTGGGGATTCCTCTTTACCAAACCGACAGACTGTATAACAGGTTATCAGGACATTATTTTTATAGCAGCGACATCAGTGATCTGACACATCATGCAATAATAATAAGAAAAATTCAGTCGATACAACGTGCGCATTTTGATTGGTACAAAACTTCCTGAGTTAGATTGAATAGTATTGAAAACATATGCAAATGTGAATGCATTACAGTGTGACACAACTTCTTGTTAAAATTTTATATACTTATTACAAAAATACTTATTGTTAAAATAAGATCAACAAAAAGATAATCGCAACAAACCACAATGCTTTTAAAATCCTTGATGAAATTACATGTCCACTGAACAACATTATTCTTGTTAGTAATGCACACTGTACACTACTTAGTCTAAACAAGACATATATTTCCCCTGTGGATCATCAAGCTTATCTTAAAGCTTAAACTAACTCAATTACCTTGAGACATGTGCTTAGGTGGACATTGTTTCCTTAAACAGACTGAAAAACAACATGGTCTTACAACATTTTTATATTGCATTTATTATAATATTTTATGTCTGATATTGAAGTTGGAACATGGATATTCAATTCAATAAAATTTCTATTTTATTTATATAGCGCTTTAACAATGGTCTTAAATGGTCTTTCCTTATGAAAGGAAAATTATGGAGATGTTTATGAACAAGTAAAAATGGTTATAGATCATAATGATCAGATTGTCCCTGATAAGCAAGCCAAGGGCATAGGCGATGGTGGTATGGAAAAACTCCTTGAGATGGCAAATAGGAAGAAACCTTGAGAGAAACCAAACTCAACAAGGAACCCAGCCTTATTTGGGTCATAACAGATAGCAGGAATTTTATGCCAACATACTGTGTTAGGCAGCTGAAAATTTCAATACAACAGAAGATGTCCAAGTTAACATGGAGTCCAGTTCGGCACAGGATGAGTCAGACAGGTGCAGAGGGCAGAGGAGGTATGGATCACTGGGAGCTCAGGAGCAGCAGTGTAGCTCCAAACCATCATGAAGCAGAATCCAGCTGGAGGTTGTCCTTTTCTGGATGTCTCAGGATCCTCACAGGGTTGGTCTCTGTCTACTGGAGCTGGCATAATCTCCAGGTGCCTCGGGATGGGTAGAAAAAGTAAGAACGGGTGGAAAAGAATTAGCATAGCTGCCGTTCATTATATTAGCAGCACTAGATGAAAGTGTGCATTTAAATGTACAGGACATGATTTAGAGCTGTGTGTTTTAGAGAACAAGACAAGAGATCAAGAGAACAAGATGGATTAAATTAATCATATTGACAAAATGCTCACTTTAAACTGATTATTCCTTTTTCTTGCTAGATGAGTCAAAATGGTATGTAAATTGTACACACTATGTTAAGTAGCTTTTTTTTTTTTTTTCCCCTTTCTCAGGGTCGCCACATCAGATGATCTGATCCACAAATTATTGGCACAGGTTTTATGCTGGATGACCTTCCTGATGCAACACATCAATTTCTCCAGGCTTTGGATTGGTACTGAGAATCCCCTGCACATCAGTGGCCAAGTAATATATATAATATTATGCCTAGGCATAGGGTTAAGGACCTTGCCCAAGGGCTCAACAGTGGCGGGGTTAAAACCCCCACCCTCCAATCAGCAACCCAGAGCCACAACTGCCTCCCCCCTGCAGCATAGTTACATATTTATAGCAAAGCACAGTATAATCCAAATTTCCTGTTTTCTTCAAATTTTCGAATTATTCAAACATATTTCAAAGCAGCATTTAATAAGTACTCAATGCATACTTGATACAAGTTTGCAATTTCCTAAAAATAGATCTATGCAATCAATTGTTCAGTGAGCTGCAAAGTCATAAAAGAGCTGTCCATATGGTCACAAATCTTACAGTCAACATATCACTCCTACGTATATGACTAATGCTTTCACATAGATACAGCTTTCTGGACTGCAGGATTTTTTACATACAGTAAAGCTGTCAAATGCCAATACCAAGTGATCAGGCTTCTTGCAAGATACAAATACTGTATTATATAAACAAAAAATACACAACATACCTAAGAGATAGAACAGCTGTCATCCAAAATGATTCCTCTTTTTTTTTCTCAAAGGATGTTTTGAATGAAAGAATTTTTTTTACTGATGAATGACATCTTGGTTTATGGTTCATTTAGTTTTATGGTTCCTAGCAGAAAATCTCTTATGTAATATCTACGTAAGCTTATATAAATTTTAAAGTTTTCTATTCACTATTATAATACCTTTTCATAACCTAGAACTCATTATGGCTCTAATCAGGCTGACATACAGTACCTGTAAGCCTCATTGTCCACTTTCTCCAACTCCAGCCGCAGCATAACAAAAGAAATGTATAAACAAAAGGGTATGCACTCTGTGTAGGCATTCATTTTATTGCCACATAAGGATGCTGAGCCCAGACCTGACCAACTGAAGCAATCCCAGATCATAACACTACTTCTGGAGGCTTGTACAGTGGCCACTATACTGTACATGATGGGTGCATTGCTTCACGCGTTTCCTTTCTTACTCTGACACACCCTTCACTGGAATAGGATCAATCTGGACTCACCAAAACACATTATCTTTTTATTTTGCTTCAAAGTCCAATCTTTATGATGGCTATCAAATTTAAGTGTATTTTTTTTCCAGATTTGTCTGACTAACAATTGGCTTTCTTATGGCCACACTGCAGTTTAGTCCCAGTCCTGTGAGTTCTTGTTACATTGTGCAGGAGGAAATGCTTTTACTCTCACTATTAAAAAT
>JAQMYK010000002.1:22131257-22143106 GCA_030014345.1 Clarias buthupogon
GTTGTTGCTGGGATCCTCTTCCACTCCTCCATATCATCACAAAGCTGCTGGGTGTTAGACACATGGCGCTTCGCCACCTACCGCTTGAGGATGCTCAATAGGGTTCAAGTCTGGAGACATACTCGGCCACTGACGAGCACATGAACATGATGAATAAGGCATGTGACTTTGCATGGTTAAAGATGTACAGCTGTTATCATGGCTGTATGTTGAGTTATTTTCACAGGACTGTAAATCTATACCATTATACTCTAATATCCAAGTTTCATTTCTATAGTATTGTCCTTTGAGATGTACTACAATGTTTGCTGAAATTAGAAGGGTGTGCTTACTTTTGTGAGTGGGTGTACTCTTTCAGCCTCAAGAACATTAGTGAGGTTAGATAAGGATGTTGGCCAAGGAAGCCTGGGTTGTGGTCCACATTTCTGTTTATCCTAGAGGTGAGAATTAAGTGGGAGAGGGAGAGATGTACCCTGGAAGAGACAAGCAAATCCACAAACTCAACATTAAAAAAATATAATCATGCAATTTAGAACCACCACTGACTTGGGTAACTGCAGTTTTCTTTGGAGTCAAAAAGATTGGTTCAGGAATACTGATAAAAATCAGCTGTGTATAACTATATAACATTTTGAATTTGCCTCTCATGCTAATCACCTGGAATATACATGTCAACACAGAAACCATCATTGAATTGGATTAAATGAAAGTGTTCACAGACACCTACTGTGCTTATGCCACTAGAACCTCCCAATGCAGCACAAAAATCAAAATAGGAGTGGTGGCTCTAACAGTTAAGGCTCTGGGTTACCCAATCGGAAGGTGAGCCCTTGAGCAAGGCCCTTAATCCTATCTACTCCAGGGGGGCTGTATCCTGACTGACTCTCTGCTCTGACCACAGCTTCCTAACTGGGATATATGAAATAAATATTTCACTGCACTGTAAAGTACATGTGACAAATCAATCTATAAGGCATTGCAATGACGTCCAATAACATTGAGCCAGGCTCTGCTTGGACAAGTCTTCTGTCTGGGTTGCATGAAGGATCAGATGTTCACTATTTGGTATGAAAAATTCTGAGTGCAACAGCAAATGGTTTCCTGGTTTACCTTCGTGAAACTCTTAAAGATTAATCACAACCAGGCAATGTAGGGGTGTAGGTGTGCTTGGAGACACAACTCATAGGTTCAACTACAAAGATACTATAGAGGCATCGAACCACCAACACATACAAAGCAAGCTTATAGCCAGAGCATGTGCTTCTCCCACTCCATTGCTTACATAATCACTAGCAAAAAGGTTTTTACAGACACCTATAAAATATAGAGTACGTATAGAGATCCAACCTATACGGTGCACATCATTCACAGAACAGAATTCATTCAAGAGCATATATGACTAATTAAGCCAATGGTCTTCCATTCATGATTACCAGTTATAACTTAGACATTTTTGGATTGAAGCCACACATGGATTAAACAGGAAAAACATTGCTGCAGAGCTCTAAATGAAAACTAAGAAGTCTTACATAAGGGTAAGCTGGAAAAAACCCTACACAGTGCATGGTTTTACCGGTTTCCCTACAAAATGGTGTACCTTATACTGCATACTGATGTTAAGTAAGTGTTGACAATACAAATCTGTTCAGCATATAGATCTCTGAATGACTTTGCTGTATACAGTTTACTGATACTACAGTGAGCATACTGTGTCCCTAACGCAAACATGAAATGCAGAACATTTGCAAGAAACCAGATGAATTTTATACTGCTAGATCTTCCTGTGTGTACAGCTAGCAAACATTGATAATTGCCATGCTTTAGCAACACATTCAGATATTTATCTTAATCATTTTTTCTATATTATTACAAAAATGAAATAATTTTAATAAGACAATAAAACAAACTGTAGAATATCTGCAGTGGGAAAACATCCAGCAAGTGTGCAGTACTCCAGAAATGGACACAGTGCCCTCTAGTGTCTCTATTTACCAAAATGATCCAGAGTATCCTATTATCTGCAACAGAATTTCATTATTATTTGGGGAAATGTGTCAAACTACTTTAATGAGCCTGTAAAATAGATTCCATTTCTGACAATATCAGTTTATATATAAACCACAGATTTTGGTACAGATTTTCAAAGTAGTTGAAAAAAAAAAAAAAAAAAGCACAATGAGAAGATACTAGAAAACAGTCCCAGCAAAAAGGTAACGAGGAAGGATTATGTCCTCATCTTAAAAGAGCAATGAGCATGTAGAGAAATGCTGAATAACAGCAGACGTTTTAAGAGTTTACAAAATCGTGTCCATGTTTAATTTAGCTCTTTAAGAGTCATTAGGAAGGCCAAAGAGCTTCACGGTCCCTGCCTCCCGATTGCTGTCGTATTTGCCCTCCTTGTCGTCGCAGGCATACGCCAACAGCGGTCTTTTAGGGTGCCATGCTACAGTGAAGGTTGGAGACTCGCACTGCACTTCCCAAAGCTTTTCTCCTGCACAAATACACCACAAAAATTCTTAATGAACATCAGATAAAGCTTGGATACTATGAATGCTAAAATATTTTGTATAACCGTGTATAGTTTACCTGTCTCTACTTCAGCAATGTCAATAAAGTGATCTTCAGAGGCAGACGCCAACATTTTGCCATCATGACTGAAACTCAGGGTTCTCACTGGCCAGTCTAACCTGCAGGAGATCCAATCAAAAGAAGACAACGTTACTCGATATCAATTTGGGTACATGTGTCTTCTTTTGCCTAAAACAAATATATATATAAATAATAATAATAATTAAAAAATATATATATATATATACAATAATTATATATATATATTTATTATGTGTGTGTATGCATATACAGAATAACTGTGTTAAAATCTCTTTACCTAGAGAAACAGCGAACACACACCAACTCCTCGACATTCCAAAGACTAACCAGGGCATCTGCGCTTCCAGTAGCAAAATATTTCCCCGTAGGATCAAATTTAATGCAGATACAGTTAGATGGATGGGCATTAATTGACTGGATAAGCTTCAGCTCAGGATAGCTGGAAATTAAAATCAATCATGAAACAAATGTAAAACAAGTACACAAACAAAATGTGTAAACTGTACCATATTTTACAGTTACATCAAACTGGGGCTGTGCACTTAATCATAATTAAATATCAGTTACAATTTTGCCCTGATGATTATGAAGTTGAATGAGATTAAATCTTTTTCTCAGGTATGTACTTATTAATCCATCGCATCCTGTTACTTCGCGGTTCTGTGCTTTCGTCCCTCACGAAACTCACTCTTACATTTTTTTTTTTACTTGTTTTATAGCCAATTTATATTTAAAGTCTATAAAAATTTTATGTTAAGAATGCAAGATTGCTTGATTTAAAGTTGAATAAAGGTATGATGTTTCCAAAGTCAATGAGTTATTGTGTTAAATAGTCGTGATCTCTTATCTTGATTATGATTTTGGCCATAATCGGCCAGCTCAAACCCAAACTCCCTTCATTTCACTTCTCCTCCAAACGCACCATTTCAGTGTCTATTTAAATGAGCTATTGCTGATCCACGTCCCAACAGAGAAGAGCAGCGCTGGGCAACAAGTCGAGGGAAGCATCCTCTCATATGAGGTCACAATAGAGGAAAAGTCTGATTGCCTTATATAAGCTGTGGCCAATACAAAAATAGAAAAAGCAGAGAATATCTCCCCCCCCCCCCCCCCTGATGTTTTTTGTTTGCATTCAGAGTGAACAGTAATTTTTTCATGATAGGCCCCCTTTAAATGACAGACTTATATAATCCATTTGCATATGAACTGTAAATGGACAAAATGTCAAAAAAAAAAAAAAAAATTTGCATTCTGACCTATTAATCTGAATCAGAGTGAAATTTATGCTTTTGTAGAATTTAATTTGCAGGCAAATCACATAAAAAAACTAAATCAATGATTTACAACCATTAGTTTTTTCGAGGGAACCATCAGGGAGTTTTTCCTTGCCACTGTCGCCATCGCCCTTGGCTTGCTCATCAGGGACAATCTGATCATTTTCATTCATACACATTTCATACAAACTTCCATAATTCTTATGATTGTGTAAAGCTGCTTTGTGACAATGACAATTGTTAAAAGGTCTATACAAATAAATTTTTATTTAATTTAGAACCGATCTGTGAACCTAAATCCAGCAGAAGAAACACTACAGGTATACTATGCTTCTGCACCACACTGCAGGTCTTAGGTCTGGTGTTCAGTTGGTGGTTTTGCATAAAGTACATATAAAACAGATAAAAAACAACAACATCTTCACTTCATGTGAGAGAACAAATGCTATGCTCTGAGAGAAATAAATGGTATTTAGTTCTGAATGTTTCAGATTACCTCAAAATGTTGATGCAGCCATTGCCGTTTGTCAAAAAGAACATATCGTTGTCGTTGTTCCATGAAATCTCGTTGACTTCAAATTTGAACTGCTCTTCAGCACGAGGACGATGAGTCTTTGCATCGATGAAAGTCACCACATCATCCTTATTCCCAACAGCGATGGTCTGGCCGTCAGGACTCCAACATATGTTGATGTTCTCTCCTAACATAATATAGCATATGTAAAAATTGTTTTGTTACTTTTTACAAGAACTGAGTAAGTGAGCAGATATGGTGCTCCATTCAGAAAATATTTAGAAGTTATGAACATGAACAAAGAGAACGTGCAAACGCAGGAAAACACAAAATTACACAAACAAAAAATTTCCAAATCCCCATGTTTCCAGCATTTTCTCTAGCATCCTGCATTCACTGGGCATAAACCCCTGTTAACCACCATGTATAACAGATCCGCAAAAAAAGATGAGAAAACGTATAAACAATATACATGAAGATAAAATTCTAATAAAAAGATGAACACATTAAAACTAGTGATTACAAGAAACTACAATGCTCCTCAATACACATGGATACAAGCATACGTAAACGCAACGAACACAACAAAAGTATTATTGAGGTTATAAAACAAGCTTGTAAGTTTACACATAACATGTATATGACCAACAATTACATAACACCCAGGGTCTCAGATGGGATTACCAGAAGCTATGGCTTCAGAAGAGATTTTGTAGGAAGGAAGCACTTTTCCAGCTTTGGATGGTAGAAGCATGGAACCGCTTACCCAGCGAAGTAGTGTCTGCGATTATATGTTCAGCACAAACCTGACCCTTCCACTTCCCATGCCCAACTAGAGTAGATTTGATTGAAAGAGCTGATGAGAGCATTGACCAGTTAGCTGAGATTTTTCTTTTTTGCCTTTCGACTAAAAACTTGTGAAACTGGTCCAGGGGACGCCACAAGGGACCATCTGATCTTAACACAGGTTTTCATGCCGGAGGCCCTTTATGATGCAACCCTCCTATTATTCAATCAGGCTTGGGCATGAAGTAGTTTGGTAGTATGGTGGGTGGACGTAGGGTTAAGGGTCTTCACCAACAGTGGTAACCCTCTGATGGTGAGACTCAAACCTGGATCCTCTGATCAACAACCTGGAGCCTAAGACGCCGGAGCCACCCAACCAGAAATCCCACTTTAGCACATTCTGTGCTACTTTGTGTCATAAGTTGATGGTTTTCCCATAACAGTATGACCTGCTGTGTTTTATTCATGAATTAATTCACAGCAAGAAAAAGAGGTGCAAGAGGTTTAACCTTTTGTGCTGACCGTGGCCATGCATTTCGTAGTGCGGACGTCCCAGATCCGGATGGTTTTGTCTCCTGATGCAGTGACGAACAGATCTGGGTTGGTTGGGTGCCAGCACAGCTGATCCACACTGTCCCCATGTCCTCTGAAGTTATTCTCCTTCACCTGTGTTGGAACATAAGGATGCTTTAAAGTCTTAAACCAACGTCAACAACCTAAAAGTCATATTTCTGCAACTGAAACCTTACAGTATGACAGCATGATACAAAATGTCCTGATCTAATAATAAAAACAAGCCACCATGAGCATAAGAGATTAGTGTTATTGCACTTATTGAGCTTGTTTCAATGAGGGAGCATCAAGGTGTGAAGTATGATATAATATTAATTAAGCTACAAAGTAACAGTGTAACGTAAAGTGATATTTGAAACACACTGTTTATGGAAATAAGTGCCAATAACACCAGTAACCCACCAAGCGATCTTTTTCGAGCACAAAAACACTTGCAGTTTTGTCGAACGAACCCGAGGCCAGTCTCCTTCCATCACAGCTCCAGGCGACGGAGTGAACTTTCGCGCTGTGCGCCGGAAACTCGCGACTTTTGCTGTTGTTTTTGAAATTCTCGTGCATCTCATGATAATAAGAGGACGCCATGCCGCCATCCGCTGCTTCCTTCCTCACCGACTCACACGCCGACGGTGTGTTTTTAAAATACCCGTAATGAAATGACAGCGCCACCTAGTGTGCGGGAGGACATCTATCCTACGTCTTTGTTTCTACTCATTCCAAATATTACGAGGTCAAAAATGATCAATAATTCAATATAATTCAAATAATTATGTATAAAAAATTTATTATAATTATCATTTAGAAAAGACAAATACATATTTTCTGACATAATCTACTTGCTTTTCAATGCGCCTTGTCCTTCTGTCGACAATGTTTTCCTATTCGTTCATTTAAAAAAATGTTTTAGGCTAAGCTGCAAGCCATGAATGCACCGCTGACTTCACTTCTTCATCAGAAGTGAATCTTCGTTGTCGTGCGGCTGCTTTCAGGCCACCAAACAAATGAAAGTCCGATGCAGAACTATAGGGACGATGCTTTAACACCCCAGAATTTTCACAGTGTGGGCTGAAGTGTGCAGACGAGCATTGCATTGCAAGATCACAATGCCCTTGGATAGCAATAATCTGCATTTAATCCAAAGTTTAGGTCTCGCTATAACGAACACTGTTGATTGTTGAACCTTTTTCCTGATAATAAGATAAGATAAGAGGAACTTTATTTATCCCAAGGGAAATTCTTTTGTCACAAACATGCATAATGTTCCACTACTGGTCGTTGAGAATCCCAGAAAACTGTAAGCAATAATTTTCCAGTTGATGATTGACTTTTTAACTTTTTCTTGGTCACCGATTGAGGGTGTTTCCATTACACACTGTCAGGCTCGTAGTGATGAGTTCGTGTCTTGTCACCATTAATGATTCTCTTTAAGAAACTTTCACCTTGAGTACTGGTCCAAATTTAGTTTTGTCAGATATCCAAATGCTTCTTTTTTTTGGCTCTTTCATGAGTTGTTTCAGCATCGGGTATACCCTCAGACTCCAAAAACGAATGAGTGCTCGCTGCTCTTCTTTCGTGCAAATCACTAGTAGGGCATCCATTTTTTTTTCTCACACTGCAGTTACAAATCAAATGATGTAACATGTTCACATCTGCACAGCAATGACTGGAGACTGTAGTCTTGAACAGAAAGCACTGATAAGACACTGTGGCCAAGAGAAGTTTTAATATAACTGGAGGGCAGAAATTGTTTTATTCACATTTTATTCAATATTATATTGCCAAAAATGTATAAAACCTGAACCTATACCCATATGTGGTTCTTCCCCTAACTGCTAGAACCAAGTCAGAAGCATATGGATGTTTAGGATGTGTTTGTATGCTGTAGCATTACAATTTCCCCTCACTTAAATTGAAGTTCCAGCATAACCATACTCCTGTGTACAAACTGAGCTCCAAAGTTGGAGAAGAAGAACTCAAGTGGAATTCACAGAACAGTGACTCAACCCTACTGGACATCTTTGGAATAAAATATAACTCTAGGACTGTATTTTGCTCCTCCTGCTCTATCCCAATATTTAAAATAAATTATTTATTTATTTTTAACTCCAGTGATCTCTATGAACATCACTTCCACATCAAATAGTGAATAGAGTTTACAACACAACACAAACAGACATGCAACAAATTTAAAAAATCTTATATATGTTATATAACTTTATGAAAATTCTGTTGTGTAAGGACATCCAACAGCTGAGATAATGGCCAGCCATGATGAAGAATAGATTCTCAATAAGCCCCATTTTAATTACAGAGCAAAAAAACCCTTCAATGCATTCTGTAAAGACATGTGAGCACTGACAGATCTAATGGACAGATCTAATGATGTGGAACCCTGATATCTTTGAGCCACTACTGACCACACAGGAGTTCTCCAGAGGTTACTGAACACTGATTAGACTGATGCCTTGCCCAATTTGAAGATTGAATCTGACATCATCTATACTACAAAAGGAGTCCTTAGGGGAGACAGTAAATTAAGTCAATGGAGCTAAAGCAACATTACACTTACAGTGTGACAGCAACAGTCACCCAAAGAACCTGTTATTCTAAGGAACTAATTTTAATTGATAAATGCAACAAAACCTTCCAATCAATTATATAAGAGAATGCAACTGCTGATGGTCAGCACTAATGTGGACAATCAGTGATGTTTTAGAGTTCTCCAGAGGACAATGAGTAGAGCAGTGACAAAGAGGGACCACAGACTGAAATACAGGAGTGACCATTTGTCTCACAGGGGTCTGTGGAGGACAGTCCTACCAGCCCTGTTAGGGCCATTGAGAGATAAAAACGATGACAATGTTTTAGCTTCATAAATTTGTTTTAATTCCTCTAACGGAAGCACTGTAGTACCTTCAACCAATTTACAGACCTCCAAAGGATTCTAAATCTGACATCCTTTTAACTTTACAAATAGAGTGTATTATATATAAAAATAATTCACTTTTCAAGAAATTGCACTCCATACAGTTTCCACACACCATATCGTGTTCTTTCATCAATGTGAAATGGAAAGTAAATTGAAAATGTAACCAGTAATTTCATCCATCAGACTAAACTATCGGACCAAACTTCTACTATAAAAGCTAAAACTTTGATTTGCCTCAAACACATTAAATTCTTAAATTTGCCTGTGAGTGTGTGAATGAGTGTGTGCCCTGTGATGGAATGGCACCCCATCCAGGGTGAACCCCACCTCGTGTCCAAAGTCTCCTGGGATAGACACCAGCCCTCCCCTGACCCTGTACAGGATCAGCAGTATATTAAATGAATGAATGAACATTTATTCTTGTTTACAGATGGAATGACAATATGTAATTTTCTAAATTTTAATTCACTTAAAAAAAGAAAAATACAATGTGCTCGATCATGACGAAGCTTTCTCTTCAGTGTATCTCGATTTTTATTTAGTCCAGTTTAAAAGGTACAATGCAGCAGAATGTCATGGTTTCAGATGAAAAGGTGCACTCATTTTAAAAACACACGCACACACATACACACATTATATGATCACGACAGTCAGATAATCTAAATCCAGTGTAGCCTACAAAGATACGCCAATAAGGATGAAGAGGAACGAATGGTGTTCACAATAAGGCCAAAAAACATTTCGAAGGTGCTGACTATTTAATGGGTCGGGTAATTTTTTCCAGAAGAATGTATCCTATAATTGTAATTAATGTTTTACTGTGCCACAAACATTAGGATTAATTCTTGATGGGTGTAGGAATAAAAACGAAAGTCCAGCAGGCAAAGTATTTTACAGCTTATACAGTAATGATTTGCAAAGATGAATATCTTATGAGAATGGATCACAGACTGAACCACAGTGCCTCAGATGGAAAAAAAAGTGCCTCAATGTGCATTAGGTCCAGTGCACACTATTACAATTTGCAGATGTTATTGCATTGTCCGTGAAGGCTACACATCTCATCACAGCTAGCTCCACCCTTAAACTGTATTACTGTATTAAACTGTACAACGTAGCAAATGTAGTACCCTTGAACAGTGCATCCATTGCAGTGCAAAATGTTGGGCAACACAGGTGGAAGACATCAGAGGAAAAATCCTTCTTTCCTTGAGGGTGTTGACATTTTATGATGTAGAGATGTTGTACAAGTAAAGCTAACTTGGAGGTGAGTTTGTCTTATAGGAGGTAGAGTGAATAGACCTTCACTTTTCTCCTTCATGCTTATCCACATCAGTGTGAGCCCTTACATGGCTTATGTTTGCATCGCAAGAGGACAGTTCACAGAGTGAACTGTATACACCTCAGAAAGGACAACAAAAGTGCCAGGATGTGCAGTATTGTTCTCAGACTGGTTCAGAATTGTGGGTGGGCATTGTCGACAATGATCTTTACTGTTAACTTTTTTAAAAACACCAATGAGATTGTTAATGATGAAACCTGCCAAAGAAAACAGTTATTGTTAACTGGTTCATGGTCTTTTTTATACTGCGTAGAGTTTATCAGGACAAACATTGATTATAGTAAAAATCATTAACATTAATTTAGGGCTTATTGTTCAACACTATCCGTGCTGTTCGGGTGACTAAAAGAAGTCGTAGTTGGGTGGCCGACATAAGATCAAGACAAATAATTACAACCCAACATAAAGCATTAAAATTACTTAATACCCAACACTGTACTGATAAAGATGGAACAATAACTCACAAAAGAATTAATGCTCCCTGTAAAAAGACACTGGTTAGGAATGCATTTCATATGATGTTTTTGAAATCTCTATGTTCATTGTACACATTGTGGCCATAACTAATTTGCAAATAGAATTACCACAGGATCCAATAATAATAATAATAATAATAATAATAATATCAAAACGTTTGAGCTTGTGCCTTTTAGGTGTCGAAACACATGTTGAAAAGAAAAAACTGTTGCATTCCATAAGAGGGCAGTAACTAAAACTAAAGAATATATCTGGACTTTGGAATAAAAAAAATAAAAATAAAAAAAAGATTCTGTGCAAATGTTGCAGCTGTCCTGCTAGTGCCATTCATTGCTGTTAACACTCAGCATCCATGCTGCCGTTTGTTGCGTTGGTACTGTCTGCCGTGGAGCTGATCGTCACCTGTGGGTCCTCCTGTTGAGCCGGGTGACTAAGGCCACTGTGTCGTCTACTTTTCTCCTGTTCTTCATCCTTATGCTCTCTGAAACACACCATGGAAGATTTGTACTGTAAGCTTTTCAGTTTGCTAGGGAACAGTTCAGTGTGGAGCTAAGTGCAGATTAAAAACTCCTGTTTGCTTATAAATAAATGGGCAAGCAAGGTTTTATACACTTCCTTGCCAAAAAAAATGTTGCCATTTCAGAAGGGACAAATTATTAGGCTGCATCAAGCAAAGTAAACAAATAAGCAGATTTGAAATCGCTGGAACTGGGTTAAGAACCCTTCAACACATTATCAGAACCTGGAAGTATAATGCTTGAACCATCAACTTCGTGAAAGAAATGTGGTAAAAAAAAAAAAGAAAAAATCAGGAACAGAGATCACTGAAACATTCAGTGAAGTTGCATGGTAAAGAAAAAAAAATCCATAGCATCCATCCAAACCATAGCTTTTCAAGAGCATTTCCATATGCACACAATGTGATGACAACTCACAAAAAAATGTGTTAATGAGGCAAATCAGAAAAACTGCTTCAATTTGATATATAGCATAAAGATCGAACTTCGTAAAAAATTATTAAAAATCATAGCTATGATTAATAATGAAAGAACATTCGCAAATGCATGATGCACTAAGAACTCATAGGATTACAATGAAGAGCCAAATGGCCATTTGTTATTGAGATCAGAAAAAGGGCTTCAATTTGCACATCAGGCATATTCCAGGATACAAACTGTGGAAAACAAATGGTGCAGGGAGAATGAGGAATCATTATGCACTGTAATCAAAGCTAAAGGCAGCCGAATGAAATCTTGTAAAAGTGTGTGCACCTTTTTATTATCACTGGGTACTAGTGATGCGCGGGTCGTCTTTTAACCCGCGGACCCCGCGGGTAACCCACGGGTC
>JAQMYK010000002.1:22169220-22184774 GCA_030014345.1 Clarias buthupogon
ACTTTCTTTTGCTTTACACGCGCGCACACAGTGTTAGAAGAAACAGTACTGTACACTGTACACACGCGCTTACAAACACAAAATAAAATTGTTTTACACACACACACACACACACACACACACACACACACACACACAGTGTAATAGTAAACAGTACACATGTGCACAGATGTTGATTATACCAGCGCTCTAAGACCCAGCAGGGGAGACAATTACCCACAATTCCGCAGCACAAGAGAAAGAAAAACCGTTGGCTCAGTTGTGATCACGTGACGCTCTGCATCAAAAAAGAAGCGCATGCGTACTACATGATACTCGGTACTCGTAAACCAAGACCTGCTCGTTTTTCAATCAAAATTTATTAAAATTTTAAAGACCTGCTCATCTTGTGGAACACTCGCAAACCGTGTTTCTTTTAAGAAAACTTAAAAGATTTACAGGGCTATTCACCCAATCCATGGTTTATTCTTTTATTCTATTACCTCATGGCTACATAATACCAGTGAGAATTGAAAACTACTTTTACATTTGTTAATCACAATAACTGTTGACAACTCTGCCATTGGTAATTGGTGAAAGGATATGTATTGGAGGAGCAAAAATAATTGATTAAACACATACAAACAAATTATCTGTAGCCAAAAAATGTATCTTGTAGAACTGTTATAAACAACAATATCAAACTCAAGGGTGTGCTGTTGCGCTGAATATCAGTATTATATCTATATATGTTATGTCTTCTGGACTCGGGACTGCACCCTGATGCCTATGATTGCATCATACCTGTGCTAATGATATTCAAGAGCAACAGCACTATGTCTCATATGATACTGCTTAAGTAACATTTCGGTACAACATACAGGAAGGCAGTGTCTTAATCCTTTTCAAATACACTGTATAATTTTAATTCTTTATGACCTAAATCTGTACCTTGTCCTCCACAAGATTCAGTTCTCCTTTTCCTTGATCATCATCATCATCATCATCAACATTAAATCTAGAGAAATCAAAATAAATAAATAAATAAATAAATAAATAAATAAAACATGAAAAAAAAGAAATGGTCAGCTGGACTTGATCCTTAAACCTCTGTATTATGCACAGTGAAAATGAAAACCATTTAATTATAAGGGTCAACTCCTTTATAACCATCATAAGACATATCTTAAAATACAAATTTCCTTTTTGTTGAAGTTTGTTTGGGAATTTCTGGTTATTCAGGCATGTGGAATTAATAGACTACAAATGTATTACCCTTCTGGTAGATGGCAGTATTTCTCAGACATTTTAATCTTCAAGATGTTGCCACGCAGCACTATGTCTTGATTTTTAGAATCAGCAGCAATTCTCTCGGCATCTGACGCAACCACCATCTCAACAAATCCCTATTTTAAAAAATTGTGAAAATAGTAAATATACAGTACAATTATAGACTTTTCAGACTATTTAAATACATATTAAAAGTGTTAAAATAAACCTATTGGTACATTTCCTATTGAGAGAGTAAAAAAGAAGTAAAAGTTGGCAAGATTTCGTGTTAATAATTTTCCCAAAACACCCACACTACCAACCCTTTGTGCTTTATTCCAATTACTCACCCACTGCCTGTTTTTTTTAACCCTTACAATTTCAGATTATAAATGCAGAGAAAACTGAGACCTGATTAAGAATATAAAGAAGATTTGTTCTTATTTACCTTTCTGATACTTTGAAACAGCACATGGTGAGTTACATCGCCATATCGCTTTACGATGTTCATAAAATCAGTGTCTGTATAGCTTTCAGCACTTGGTAGATTTCTGACCTCGAGGACTTTGCCGAAGGTTTCCTGAAATATTTCAAGAAAATGTATTTCTAGATGTAATAATAATAACATTTAATAATAATAATAATAATACAAGAAATCCTCTTATTTCTCTTATTAATTATATAAAAACAAGAGTGTTTTCCCTAACTACCCTATAGTAATAGACACATCAGGATAGGGGGGGGGAAAAACGCAAATGAAGCAATGCACCCTCAGGCACAGTGTTATAATCTGTGGTTCCTTGAGTTGGCTAGTCAACATTATGTGGCAATAAAATGAAGTCAGTTGATGACCTGAATGTACTGAATGACCAGAGTATGTCGAGGTTATCAATGGAGTTTTTCTTCCCTGGTGGCACAGGAATATTTTAGAATTAAAACTGTTAAAGAAGTGGCACTGAGAGCATGAAGCATCATTTTCAGACATGAACAGAACATCACATTGCGCACCATAATTAACCTTAAAGGTGGTCTAACAAAAATGTTAGTGTGTGTGACTTTTGCTTTGGCCAGGCAGTGTATCGATTTAAAATCTGTAAAAACCAAACGCTAATCTGCCCGAACCCCATTTATGTGATGACTGGATATAAAAGCATCAGTTTCCCAAATTTGAAAAAAGACTAACCTCAGTGTCTGGGATCAAGGCCTTTGGTTCATTCGATTCTGAAATATACATATACATAGTTATAAGTCATAAGAGCTAAACAAACAAGAAAACTCTGAGGTGTTCTGACAGTTGTGGAAAAAAAAAAAAACAAGACCTTGACAATCTGAAGAATTTTCTTCTTTGAGTTCTTCTGAAGTCACACAATTTTCAAAACTTTTTGGGAAGTCATGGTCGTCCTGTAAAAAAGAAAAAAAGTAAATCTTAATTAAAGTTCATATGAGAATGTACATACATTGACTGGCCTCTTTAGTAGGAACACATGAACACCCGCTCATTCCTGGAAACATATACATGTGAAAGAAGCATAATGGCATGCTGATATAGGTCAAGAGGTCATTGTTCGCATCAAATATCTGAATGGAGCAAAAATGTGATCTTAGTCATATTATCCATGGCATAATTGTTGGAACCAGAGGTTATTTCAGAAACTGTTCTCATTCAGAGACGTGTAAACAAAATCACCACACAGGTTTGAGCTAAAAAGTAAATGGGGGGGGGACTTTTTACTACTTTAATGAGGAGAAAAGCACTGCATACAACATATTGCACCTTATTGTAGATGGGTACAGCCCAGTCTATCCATTCTCCTCTGACCTCTTCAACAAGGTGATATGGCTCACCTTCCCACAAAACTGCCACTCACTTTGTTTCTTTTTTCTTTTAACATCATCCTGTGAAAACTCTTGGGTCTGCTGTGCATGAAAACTACATGAGATCAGCATTTTCTGTCAATGGAAGTCACTGAGATCATAATTTTTTTTAAAAATATAACTCCATTATGATGTTTGATGTCAAAATTGACTGAAAATATTGTCCTGTGTCTGTGTCATGTTGTCGCACTGCTACAACATGACTGATTAGAGCACTGTTTTTCAGCCTTTACTCCAGGAGGACTACTGCCTTGCACATTTTAGTGTTTTCCCTCTTTTACCACACCCATTTAATTTAGGAAAAGGCTGTTAATGAGTTGAATAGTTAAATCAAGTGTGCTGAGTGCTGAGAAAGAACTAAAATGTGCAGGGCAAGTGATAATTTAGGACTTTTTAATCCACTGGTTGAGAACCAGTGGATTAAAAAATGAGCAAATGAGAAAATGTTCCTAAAAATGTGGCAGATAAGTTTATACACTGTAAAGTTTACTGCATAGTTTCAGTAAAAGTACCTCTGTTTTGTGATCTTCAGGTTCTTCAATCTTTTGTCCCTCATTTAAGCTGTTCGATGCTTCTGATATATCAGCATTTGGGGAATCTTCTTCTGTCTTTACTTGTTCCTCTGTATGAACGTCTGTTCTATGCATTGGTTCTGATGGTAAATTCTCCTGGTCACCTTTTGTGGACTCAGAATCATCATCACTGTCATGCACCAATTCTTCATCGTCTGCTAGCACCTCTAGGCCTTCGAGGTCATCGTCTGAATCTGTGTTTTCAACATAGTTGTTCACAATTTCCTTTTCTTCTGTATCTTTATTTGATTTTGTAGCTGTGTCTTTATCTTCTTGCTCATTTCCATGGTGACTACTAGAAGAGTCTGTCCTCTCTACTGAATGCGTTCTCTTAGGGCTAGACCGAGTCCTCTCTGAGGAGTGTCTTCTCTTCGGGCTAGACCGAGTCCTCTCTGAGGAGTGTCTTCTCTTCGGGCTAGACCGAGTCCTCTCTGATGAGCATCTTCTCTTGGGGCTAGAATGAGTCCTCTCTGATGAGTGTCTTCTCTTCGGGCTAGAATGAGTCTTCTCTGATGAGCGTCTTCTCTTGGTGCTAGACTGGGTCCTCTCAGATGAGCGTCTTCTTTTGGGACTAGAGTGGGTCCTTTCTAATGAGGATCTTCTCTTAGGACTCCTGGAGCGAGTTTTCTCTGAAGAACGTCTTCTCTTGGGACTAGGAGAGTGCCTCTGGACCTTGTGTCTGCTTGGGCTGGATCTGCTGTGCTTATGAGAGCTCTGGGAATGTGTTTCTTCATTAACTTCTGTATCTCTGGGCCATAAAAGAAATATGAAACTAATTTCACCACCATTGCTCAGCACTGTATTGTACACACAACTGCACATATGTGTCCTTTATTTATAATATAATCTTGCTGTTTTTTGCCATCTGGCTTTTATATTTTACAGTATATTGGTATATTTTTTGTTTTCTAACTCTATAAAATTGAATTCTAGTTTGTGTAAATTCTATTTTGCTAACATGGACAGTCATGTATATGATTGTATGTGTGTGCATGCCAGAGGCTAAAAAAATTTATGAAGGCCACCTACTGTATATTCACATGAATGCATGAAAACTACGTACCTCAGTGAGTTATATTCACAAGAGAAGGTGACTTGAATTATTTTGCCTTTCAATTTAAGCGGACTGGCGGAGTAGCGTTCAACCAATTTCTTGGTATCTGATAAACAACTCATTTCCACAAAACCCTGTAAAAACAGATGAAGAGTATGATCAGAAAGCATAACTTATTTTGGTGGGGGTGGGAGCATGACACCTGACTGTTTGCCTATGGACTGCAGTTATGAATGAATTTCCCAAATGTTCACTATTTACTGTAGGGTTTTTTTTAAGGAACCGCCTCAAACATTCAAATGAGCAGAAACACGTTAACTTGCAATCTAAATTACCATAATATTGTAATTGTGTTTCCTGTTGTACATAAATCTAAAATTTATTTTGTTTCCACACAAATTAATATTTAACATCCACATCTGCAACAGTACCCGGTTTGGCAGAAACAACGATTTCCTGACGGATCCAAATCGTTTAGCAATGGCAGTCAACTCTGCAGTGACACCATCTCCAGGCGGTAACGGTGCGAAGCTCACAACTCGAGAACTCGGCTAAAAAAATTAATAAAATAAATAATAATTAAAAATGAGAAACAAAAATAACTGATCAACTGTAGAATTTAAATGTACGGTAATAAACAGCTAAATATGACCTACTTCATCTTTTGCTTGTGACCTCTTCATGTCTGAGGTATTTTCCCCTGAGGTTCCATCTTGTTTAAAATACAGCACAGTTACTATACAATATTATAAGAACCAACATATTTAGCATGCTCAGGAAAGATGAAGCCTTTTACCTTTTAAGTGATTGGAGGTGTGACCATCACTTCTAATGAAATAAAAAAAAATGTTACAAGCAATACAACATTTATATACAATAAAAATATGTGTATTTTACTTTCTTGACCAGATCTGTTTACCTTCTAGCAGTTCGAACAGTCCCATCCCACTCTGGATACCTACAGAAATGTAAGGATATTTACATTGCCCTTTATACACATGCACCCCTTTTTTTTTTTTTTTTTTTTGCAAGTTTGCAGTTTTTGCTGGTAAACATTAGTTACAAACAATGTTGTGCTGCTAAAAGGCTACCTGCAGCTTTTAAGATGGAATATTTTCTGGTATGAGACTCAACGTATGTGTAAAGCTAAAATAAGTAACACATGAGACAGGGAAGCACATCGGCTGCTGGTCATCTCAGGGACACTGATGGTATGATAATAAAGCACTTTACTTATACGAAGGACTGATCACTTGAATCTGAGTTACTTGATATTTGATTTTTTTTATTTGATATTTGATTTAATTGCTATTGTGCTCAATACAAGAGAGAAAGAGTAACTTATGTTATGTTATGATTGTTATTTAAGTGTTTCCATGTATTTACAAAGAATGTAATATGATGTGTATTACATGTTTGCTAAACGGATGGATTAGTATGTGTTAAGCTTAGTTAAATAATTTTGTTGTATTTGTTTACATTTTAGTTAACTAATATTGATTAGAAGTAGTGATTGAACTACTATTTATTAAAAGTAATGATTTACCTATTATTTATCAGAAGTAGTGATGTACCTTTTTTGTGTTTTTTTCATTTAAGGTTATCGACCACTTAGTTGAATCTACTTTGAATAATTGTTGCGTAACCTGCAAAGCTGTCAGACACAAGAATAAAAAAATGATTCCAGAGATGATCCTCATGTGCCCTGTAGTTGGCTAATGGCTTTTTTCGAGTTTGAAGCAGAAGCTGATGTGCAAATTCCCAGATAACTCGAGAGTATGAACTGACAGTCAATAATCAACACACCTTAAAGTTTAATCGACCATTTCATTTGTTTTTATTGGTTCTCATGAATGATCGGATTATCAAGTACGTGTGTAAACGTAAATACATTTTTACTTTATTATATGGATATTTTTTCCTGTCACTTGGAGAGCATTATTCTGAATTTAATCTAGTTCTACATTAAAGTGCCTCAAATTTGGCATAAACAATGGTATGGGAAAAAAATAAATCTGTCAACTATTAAAATAAATAAATCGGAATGGCCCACTCTGGTATACACTGTGAACACAGCCTTGCACACAATGTTTTCAGTTTCCAAGTGACTAGAAAATATATATTTTATAGTAAATGTATATTTTCTAATATATAATATAAATGTTTATTTTAGAGCTGAGGAAAAACATATTTAAACATCGTTCCAGCACGATGAATAATTGACTTACATTGCCATAAGTTCAAGCTGGCTCTTAGCATGTAGACCACCTGTAATGTGAGTAGTCCATTCCTACAAAAAGGAACCACACAATTACAGTAGTGTCTATCATAGTCACATGAAGCTCAAATAAAAATGTCCTGCAGTATATGCATGTACAGAGCCAGTCAAATTTTTGGCCACACCTTCTAATTCAATGTTTTTTATTTTGTGATTTATTTTCTACATTCTAGAACAATGAAATAACACATACTGTACAGCATTAGGTAATTAAGTAGTAACCAACAGTAAATGGTTATTTTAAGACACGAAAGATGATACTGTTATGAAGAATATCCCAAGAAAGCAAGACCAAAACTTAACTCTGCAAACGGAGAACTGTACAAATGAGTTTATTGCATATTTTGGATGCCTTTAATGCCATTGTTTTACAGTGTAGAAAGAAATAAAACTTTGACCAGACTATTGAAGGTGTGTCTAAAGATTTGACTGGAAGTGTTTGTATCTTTAGCAACATGAACTAGAATTAGGATTGAATTGTTCTGATTCCATCACGGAAGGCAAAAGAACTTTTTAAATCTGTGTTAACAGAGTTAAATCTGTGTTAATTAATTAAAAGTTTAAATGTCTTAGCTGGCACTCTACTTATATGAATATAAAAAATGCATTAATGCTGCCTCTATGAAGACTACTTACCTTTTCAGAAAAGACAGTGACCTTGCAGAGAACACACAAGTACGGGAAAACTGAGGGAATGGCGCCATTGAAGTCTATGGCCTCCTTTCTAGTTGGAACTTTGAAAACTTACAGGACATTGAAATAAAATTAATATATTTGTTAATCCAGTGATTTCAACATCAATGACAGCAAAGAATACAAGGCCTTTGATATCTACATTCCTGCAAGAATAGCTCAGAAAACATGATAAAGATATTTTAACCTTCATGCCTGTACATTTTCTGGTGTCTTCTAGCACCAGTATGCACAGACCTATATGTTTCTATGCATGTGAATAATTAATAATTCTTTGTAGAAATTTCATGCAAACTATTATAAGGCATGTTCTTGTCGACATGCACCCACCAAAGATGATGTGTAACCTTGGTTACAAATTTCTAATATACTGTACTGTGCAGATTATAATAAACTTTTTCTTTTGTAAACTCTTAAGAGAAGTTAAGTTCACCTTTGGTACAAGGTGCACATTGGTACAACAATGGATTGATGGGTATAAAACCTTAAATTATTGTTCATTTATTACACAAAGCATAGTAGGACATTTATTAGTAATAAAAAGTATTCAGAAACCTCTAGTTTGGCACTCTGTTCATATACCAGCCTTACTATTTATAATGGATGGTATTAAAGCGCCTGCTTTAGTCATGTTAATACATTCACATGTGCATTGTTAATGCAGAGGATAGGCTGTGTGCATGTACTTCAAAGCAAGTGAAAGATCTCCAGCCATGGCATTACAACATGATGTTTTAACAAGTTCAAGAAAAAGTGTAGGCTTTTACCTCTGTCAATCCTGAAAAAAAAAACAAGAATATAACAATATTAAATTAGAGTTGTGTATATAACTTCTTCTGAAACAATATGACACACATTATAATAATAAAAAATATGGGAGGATACAGACGGAGTGTGGGGGGAAAAAAAAGATATGCAGAGTGCCCAAAGATACTAATTTATGAATTTAATAAAAATGAATGGGCCATTGACTGAGGTGCCTGAATTAGTTGCGTCAACGTCCATGACCTATCCAATACATAATTTAAATTCAGCTTATTGTAAATAGTTTAATCGGCTCTGATTCTGTTTAAACTCTGTTCAAAGGTGAAAAACAACTGAAGCGTGATTCAAATTATTTTTATAAAATTGATTTACCTTCTTGCAGATTCAACAGTTTGATCCCACTTTGGGTATCTACAAAAAAAGGATTAATTCACCAATAATCTAAACTATATACAAAATAATAAATATACATACATGTATATATTCTAATATAATGTAACGTATTGTAATGTAATGTAATACACACAGCTTTCACAACTGCGCATGCACAGCTGGTACGCACTTACATTCTCACAAGTTCAAGCTGATTTTCTGCATGCTCTCTACTTCGAACATGAAAAAGCCACTCCTACAAAAAGGTGTGGGGGAGGGGGCAAAAATATATCCACATTGTATATCATCATATATGATGTACATTGTATATTATTAGATTAACATACTAACTGTCAAGCATCATGTTTCATGATGCCTTGCGCCAGGCAGGTTTTTTTTTTCACACTGTCATTTTAACAATGTCGAATCATTTTATAGAATAAAAAAACCAAAACCTAATTTGACAATTGACAATCAAACAAAATGCGGTTGATGATAAATGAAATAAAATATGAGTATCATCCTTAAAAACCAAAAATTAGCAAAGTTTAGTAGTCTCTGGCAGCAACATTTTGAGCCAAACCTACTCAATACAAAAACATTAGCCTACCTAAATTAAAAGCTTTAGCAGAAACTATTCATAGAAGTTACAAGCTTTCCAAAATTTTATGTTGAGTTTGAAAGACTGCCTCATACTGAAAATAATTGGACTGATATCTTTTAACATTTAAAGAGTTAACATTAGAATATTGTTTTTAAATAAAATGTAAAAAAAAAAATAAAAAAAAAAATAAAAAAACTATGAAAATATTCATTAAAACAAATATCAAATTCAGGATAAATATCAATATGAACATCAATCTACAAGAAATACATAAATCCATACTAAAAATAAAACCAATTCACAAATATACATTGATCAGCCATAACATTAAAACCACCTGTTTATTATTGTGTACGTAACAGCACTGTGTCCATAGAGGCATGGACTCTACAAAACATCTCTGGGTGTGTGTGTCTAGCACCAAGGAGGTAGCAGCAGATTCTCCAAGTTGTGAACTTGTTAGTCCAGCACACATCCCACAGATGACTGAATGGACTAGGATCTGGGAAATTTGGAGGCCAAGTCAACACCGTTGTCATATTTTTCAAACTATACCTGAACAATTTTTGCAGTGTTTGCAGGCAGGGTGCATTATCCTGCTGAAAGGAGCCACTGTCATTAGGCAATCCTGCTACCACGAAGGGGTGTACTTGGTCTACAACAATGTTTAGGTAGGCGGAAGGTGTCAAAGTACTGTAACATCCACATGAATGGGAGGACCCAGTTTCCCAGTGCCCCTGCCGACTTGCCCCCTTCCCACACTGCGTCCTTATGATGAAAATAAGTCATGATCATCAGACCAGACCACCTTCTTCCATTGCTCTCTGGTCCAGTTGACACTGTCAGAACGTCGGCATTGTAGGTGCTTTTGCTGTTGGAGACGAGTCTGTTTGGGCACTTGGACTGGGCTGTGGTTACATAGCCCCATACGCAATAAGTTCATAGCCATCATTCATTTTTTTTAGGAATATGTACTACAGTGGCTTTTTTGTGTGATCGGACCATACGGGCTAGCCTTTGCTCTCATGATTAATTAATGTTGGTTGCCCGCGACCCTGTTGCCGGTTCCGTTCTTGTCCCTTCTTCGAACATTTTTGGGTAGGTGTCTAGACGCTGTATACCGGAAAAACCTTGCCGCTTTGGAGATAGGGCTTTCTAAGCTTCACAATTCGGGCCTTGTCAAAGTTGCATTGATCCTAACACATGCCCATTTTTTCATGCTTCCAACACAACTCTAAGAATTCATTATTCACTTGTAATGAGATAATGTTATTCACTTCACCTGTCAGTTGTTTTGTTGTTATGGCTGATCTGTGCATATAAAATAAAATAAAAATGGTAACACCGCTCATATACTGCAGTACAGATATTATAGCAACAGTGTTTCCCAATAAACTTACCGGAAAGTCCAAAGTTGATGCTAATTTACATCTTTTGCTGGTTTGGAGTAAAATGAAAGCTGTATCAAAACTCAAGAAACTACTTACCTTTGTAGAACTGACAGAAATGTCACAAAGACAACACACATGAGGAAAAGTTGGGGGGATTTTGCAATTAAAGTCTGAGGCCTCTTGTCTACTAGGCGTTAAAATTGGTGGCTCTATTTTCAGAGAAAGCAAAGGCCTTGGCCCGAAATCAACAAAAGGGTCTAATGGGGCTTCTGGTGATTCTGTGGTAGTGTAATATGAGTCATTATAATTGGAGACCCTGTAGTCTGGAACACTGCTGCTTTTACTGCTGGAGCTGCTGGTTACAGTATTCGTTCGTCGAGGATTCCCCCATCGGTCTTGCCAGGTTTGAACTTGCTCTGGAGGAAGAGGGTACGTTGGATGTGCAGGTCGATCGATGGGATACTCGACAGGTTTGCTGTAGCTGCTACCCTCTCCGGCATGAGTCGAGGTATCGTCAAGAGGCTGACTGGTACAGCCCACTCCAGATGATGATAATGATGATGTGCTGGACAATTTACGTTCTTTGATCTGTAAAAGTAGTTTGGGAAGTGTTTCAACCGTGATAAGATGCTCAGGAAGTTCTGCAAGGTGGACAAGGTCACTCGAGTCCAGTCCACAGCTGTGAAGAAATGACAAAGCCATTCCAGGTAAGTGGAAAAGAGAGTCTACAGTTCTGTTGGAAGATGTTGTAGAGCATGGTTGCTCCTGAGATGAAGCTCTAACTGTCGGCTGATACGTATTGGACTGTCTCTGGTATGAATCTGCATACATGTCTTGATGCGAGAGAAAGTCATCCCCTGTGTTCGTGTGGGGGTATTTCTGAGACATGCTGTAGGGCCGAGGAGTTCCGGATGACAAGACAGTAGAGAAGCAGCTGATCAGCAAGAGCAGCTTTCAGGGGAGAGGAGTAGATTCTGGTCGAGTCGTAGATTATAATTCAAACCTGTCAATAAAGGTTGTAGATAAGAAGATAATCAAGCACTCAAGGTTCCGCTCGTAGCTAAGAAACGAGTCAACAAGGTCAAACTTACCTCAAAGCGTCAATGAGACATAATCATTCAGATGCTGGTGCATTATGCAATCATGTCAGACCCACCATCACACAGGGATTTTGTAATGGGTTGTTGATAAGTGCCATGCTAGATAAATGCTGTTTCCTGTTTTTGAAGACATTTTCAAAGAAGGTATATATGTAGTAAAGGTCTGCAAACCAAGGCTTTTCTCTACACTGGTCTGGTTACGCATTAGTGAACTTCTCATAATAAAAAGCTGTGCTGCAGACTAGAGCCTGTGCTGATGTCAAACAAGTACACTAGCTTGAAACACCTTCACTTTGTGAAACAAATAAATAGCAGCAAGAATATCAATACTCCTGTTTTATATTAAAGGCCTTCCCAACATCTGAGACTCTCTAGCTGGCTGGGTAATTCAGTAGGGTGGATGCTGCATGTGGACCCGCATTGAAACGACAATAAAAAGTAACATCACTCCCAGGATTGCACAAACACCTTACTGACACACACAATTTTGTGCAACGTCTACAAAACAAATCCACATCACCACTCTATTATTACTTTTAATCAAAGTTATTATGCAAAAAACTGAAGCTCAGACCAGCTTACACCCAGGTGCGTTCTGTGAGTGCTCCACAATTCAGGTCAGCGCTGTTCCTTTGACAGTCCTTGATCACTGATGGATGAAGTGTAGATGACACAGCTGCATAACAGCTGGCCTCCAATCAGTGTGTGTGTGTATATATATATATATGTAAAAACAGGTGCATTTCAATAAATTCGAATATCACGAAAATGTTTCAGTGATTTCAATTCAAAAACGTGACATTATATACATTCATTACACACAGACTAATATATATTTCAATTGTTGATTTCTTTAAATTTTGATGATTATGGCTTTCAGCTAATGTAAACACAAAATTCAGTATCTCGAAAATTTTGAATATTGTGAATAATATTGGAGTCACGCTCTAATCAGCTAGTTAACTCAAAATACCAGCAAAGCGTTCCTAAGCCTTTAAATAGTCTTTCAGTCTGACTGTTCACATACTGTAGCACATCCAAGCACATTGATGGAAAGTTGAATGGAAGCAAAAAATGTGGTAAAAACAAGCAACAGGAATAACCGAAGCCTTGAAAGGATTGTGAAACATAGCCCATTTAAGAATTTGAAGGAGATTCACAAGGAGTGGACTGCAGCTGGAGTCTGTGCTTCAAGAGACACCACACACAGACGTATCCAGGACATGGGCTGCAACTGTCACATTCCTTGTGTCAAGCCACTCTTCAACCAGAGACAACGTCAGTGGCATCTTACCTGGGCTAAGGACAAAAAGGACTGAACTGCTTAGTGGGCCAATGTCATTTTTTCAGATGAAAGTAAATTTTGCATTTCATTTGGAAATCCAGGTCCCAGAGTCTGGAGGAAGATATGAGAGGCACAGAATCCAAGTTGCTTGAGATTCAGTGTGAAGTTTGCTCAGTTAGTGGTGGTTTGGGAAGCATGGATTGGAGAGAATCTATGGGGTATTGTGAAGAGGACATTGAGACACACCATACCCAACAACATAGAAGAGCTGAAGGCGCCATCAGAGCAAGCTGGGCTTCCATAACACCTCGGTAGTGCCACAGACTGATCACCTTCATGCCATGCCACATTGCTGCAGTAATTCAGGGAAAGTGAGACCCGAACAAGCATCAAGTGCTGTACATGTTCATACTTTTCAGTAGTCCAACATCTGTATTTTAACTGTGTTAAATCCTCTTTTTTAATAGGTAATAATTAAAGTAATAATAAGTAAGAATATAATTTTCTGAGATACTGAACTTTGAGGTTGCATTAACTGTAAGCCATAATCATCAAAATTAAAATAAATAAACACTTTAAAGATATATCAGTCTGCATGTAATGAGTCAATGTGAGTTCCACTTTTTAAATTGAATTATTGAAATAAATAAAGTTTTAGATGATATCCTAATTTACTGAGATGCACATATACATACACACGCCAGACATCAATAAATGGACACAGACCAAGTGACAGTTCTAACTAGACCATGATGCTTTTCTGATAAATAAAAATAATTAATGCATCAGTAATCTAGCGCTTTTTTCCTTGAGGTAGGTGTGGCTATACTTGTCACTCAACAGAGCCAATGGGCGAGATTATGTTTAGACAAAGTGTGCAGAAGAAACAGGAACAAAAGCGTGGCACAGCATGACTTATATTCTTTTAAAAAAGGAAAGTAGACTATGAAAGCAGAACCATGAAAAAGATAAATGGACAGATCAATACATGTTTATTCTTCCCGTGGGAAGTTTAAAACCAGTTTATCTCATACATGCTGAAACCATGGCGAGAATAAAATGCAGTGATGTGAAGCAAAACCATGAGACAAAACATGGGTGTTTAAAGCAAACATCTCCGTAGCAGTCCGAAGTGAGGGCGTGTAAAATACCCGAACTATACGCCGGGTATGAATAGCAACTAGAATCCGTACACATTCATTTACATCCCAGCAGCATGCAAATAAAGATTGATTAAAGACTGTTGTTTGTATTCCATACAAATACAAGGAAATATACAAAGCCATCAAAGTTCACACTGTCCGCATGTTAAACGTAGATACTGGATATAATCGTAATGCTATAGAAAATTTTAATCGCTAATTTTATAGACTTACAATCACTGCATATAGAGAGCTATAAATCATAAACATAAATTTCAGACTTCGGCTCGAAAAAAATAATAATTGACTGCACCTATACCTACCAAAATTTGCATTGTGTGTGTGTGTGTTTGTCCCATATCAGTGAACTGGACACTAACTGAGTGGTAACATCAGTCTACTTCGCAATCTTAAACAATTTATCTAATCTAATGTATTTAGTTTTTAGTTAATATACGGTCAAACAGAACAATAAGAGATGGCGATAAAGCCAACATTGGTTCCTGTTTTCAAATGCTTTTCGAAGTGATAAAGCGTTCGCAGGATTTCAAGTCAAGACCAGAAGCTTCTAAAAATAATATGGAATAATCCTTTCATGTGTAAATTAAAGATACAAATAGTAAGATTGCTTTGATGGGTTTTATTACTTAAATACTACTATAATTTACGATTAAATGACCTGTCCATGTGTAGGAATAAAATGCATCAATAACCCAATGAAAAGTGAAACCATTTTACCTCATCCACTATTGTAATTTGATTACAAGAATTATAAAATATAATATTCTTTACATTTGCGCAGTATAAGGATAATGAATTAATTTTAAAATCAATTTAAAGAGCTGTATGATTTATACTTTTAGACAATTTTAACTTGATTTATGTTTTGTTTGTAGTTTGCATAAACACCACAGACATGCAGCACTGAGAACAGCAAAGAGCAACAGAAATGGTTTATATTGAATAACACTAGACGTTTAAATCGTTATATTACTCCTAGAAAGAGACGCATGTCCAGAAGCTATTTCCATAAATTTTAAATGTGGACATATTTTATATTATCACCGTTATACGAGGTTTAGCTTCGTACGCCCTTTCAGCTGTTAACGTTCATACCGAGCCTGCTAGCATGCTACTTCACTGCTACTTCACATAAAAACCGTTTTTAACCCGTG
>JAQMYK010000002.1:22242677-22258087 GCA_030014345.1 Clarias buthupogon
GGTCAGATTGGTAATCAGAATGAATCTTATGGAGGCGATATAATGTTTAAAGCACATGGATATTAATTATGAAAACTGGATATGTATGATGAGTAGGATATGTAGGATGTATTCGAGGGATCCTGCAATAAACCAGACAATGTATTCGGATAAGTGTTTGGTGAGGGATGCCAAGCAAATGAACATAGATAACGTGCATGATGTTCATACACAGTTTTCTGAGTGGGAATATTTCATCTGTAAAACAAACAACATCAACAACAACAACAACAAAAAACAACAACATGGATTTAAAGAGGAAACTCAGAAGTACCATCATTACTGTACCTCAGTTATGGATCCATTATGAGCCTCTAAGGACTAAGTCTATGTAGTGTAAATCTTTTACTAATGCTTTAAAGATCACAGGTTCATGAATATATTTTCCTACTCTTAATTTGACCCAAAGGCACATTTTCTGTTACATCAGTGTCGCATATCTATCAGTATTGTTAAAATAACTGGATCAAAATGTTCTGTTGTATAAACTTCGCAGGATGAATCTGTTATGTGTCTTAATACATTTTTTTTTTTTACACATACGGTCAACACAAACAGAAAAAAAAACAAGTGTGAATGTATGAGCAATATCAGATTCAGATTAAAACCAATATAATTGAACACAGTGTGATGGCTGTTATGCAACCACTGGGCAGTAGAAAGGATCTCCTGATTGTAAATTCGGCTGAAATATTCATCACAAATAATGCTTGTGAAATCATACTTTATGATTAATAATAGTCAACAAGCAGAAATCTGTAACGGATCTGGTCATTAACCATAAGAAATAATTACATCATTAAATACAAATCAAATACCTTTGGCAACATTGTTCACAACATTCTGGAGCGTAAAACTCAGCTCCGTCCACCACTCAGTAATCTGTCCCTGGACAAACTCTCCCCCACCCGCCCTGTGTGAGTTTGCGCTACAGGTGTGATGGGGCTGATGGTGAGCGATGGCTCCTTCCAGTTTCTGCCCTGATGAAGTGTGGTCAGAAGCAGGATTCCTGCGACTCTGTGTCATTGTGCACTGTCAGTTTTTCCTGTTCACCGTTGTTTCCATTGTGCAGAACTGAGTACCTGGGGGAAAAAAAATAATAGTAAGAATATGAGAATACATTATTAGATTTTTTATTTTTTTTTGAGCTGTGCAAGATCTTCTCTCCGACTCGAGTGAGCGGCTCTGGTGTTTCATTACAGAAAACTGCAGTGAGAGTCATGACACTTTAATGGAGCAGGGTATGAGGTGAATTGCAAGTGTATTGAAAACACTGACAGGTCTCCTATATCCCACGGCCGACCCACTCCTGGTGTGTTCAAAATGGCACCGTAATCACTAGTTTCAGCACCGGAAAATTGGGAGCACTACAGGTAAGGACTATTATATGACACACAACAGAATTTGTGATAGACGTAAACACAGGGTATAGTTTCAAGCATGGTGTAGATATGCCTCACGAGTTCCTGAGGCTTTTACCGAAAAGGACTGTGTCAGCTAGAGAGATAAAACACGATCACAGTTTTCCTAAAGTAGCACTTAAATTCAGTGGTCTACAAACAGCTTTAAAAGGCATACTGTATGTTTAATCCCATGGTAGAATAGTGGTATAATTAAAGCCCTAATCATGTTTTTGTAGTTTGTTAACAGCCATGGGCATGAATGTATTCATAATGGAAAAATCCCACCTTATTTGACTTATATGAGTTCTGAGATGACTTGTTGGTTTAAGTGTCTTCCATCAACAACTTTCACTTTGGCTAATGGTTTCCTAATGTACATTACCCACAATGCTGGCACCAGTAGCAATTCATCTCATTCAAAAGAGATTGATATCAGCAGCACTTTAGTCCTTCAGTATGTCCAACTCTCTCAGCTCTTCATCAATACACGCTGCTTAAACAGATAAGGATAAAGGAAAGCTTTAAATTTCATGCCGACACTGCCTTCATTCCCTATCTGTTTGTCATCTTATAGATCACCAACTAGCTGAGGCAAACTTCTGGCTCAGGAAATTGCTGCATCCACTATTTCTCCACTGAAGTTCTCAGTAGTTTGATATAAATCATCACTTAAAATGCTCAATGAAGCTGTTCGGTCTCACACAGGAAATTATGACTGTTATAACTTACAGTTGAAAATGTTTTCACCTATTATAAATCATCGTGACTGCACCAGCAATGTCCCCCTGTTACATCATGGCAGAACACTAACAGGACTCCAAACGTCCAACAGTAGTAGTTCAAAAATTACTTTCTTTAAAGGTCTGAAATAATTCAGGGATCTTCAGAGTCTGTGGCCAGTTCCAAGAGCCACACATGCCTTTTGTCAGCGCTTCCATGGATATTACAATATTTATGAAACCACATTCTGCAATTCAGAACATTGTACACTCAGAGGTAATGATGAGTCATACTAGCAACTTAATAAATCTGGCTTGCACACACAAGGCTCATAGGTTTTGTTGTGGCATTTTTCCTCAATGCTTACAGTATGTGACTATTACTATACCCTTTAATCTAGAAAAAAACACTATGATAGATTAATTATTAAGAAAAGCCAGAAAGTGACTACTGTAGCTCCTGGAATGTTATTAAAGCTGGAACCAGCTACGGTTTCTATATATACAGAAAGGACTATGTGTAGCACAGTCGGTGCTTTTCCTGGATATAATGTGTTTGCTGGGGCAGAGTAGGAGAATGTAGCCATTTGCTCTTTTCATTAAAAATGAAAATTCCTCTCTAAAAGTACATTTTCTTTGTTAATGTACTTTAATACAGTTTTCTTGTTTACTGTATGTACTTAGGTTTATTAACAATACTTTTTAAATCCACTACATCCTACACAACAAATATCTGTACTTTCTACTTCACTATATTTGTGCATGTCGCTGCATTACATAACCACAGTGATGTGTAGTATTTGAAGCGGTAATATCGCCATCTTCCGACTATTATACATAATTGTATGATTTGTATTCCCTCTGTGAAATGTTCAATCATGTAGCAGGTGTTTCAAATTATGTGGAGATGGAAGCATAGGGAGTGTGTGAGAAAGATAGAGAAAGTATTCTCTGATAAGTAAATGTGAAGGTAAGTAGAAAATGTAAATGGAGGATTTCCTCTTTTACTTAAGTAATATTTTACTTGAGGTTTTTGCTTTTAATCAAGTACAGGATTTGTGTACTTTGTACCTCTGTTGTGGTGCTGCATTAAATTCCAAAAATCAATATAAATGTTTTCGTTTATAAACAAGCAAGCTAGAAATTATTCCCGTCGCGCACAGCACTTCATCCACTTCAGATTCCTCAATATTGCTGGATTCCTAAAGGAAATAACCGTTTTAAATTAAGCAAGCAGAAAGCAGAATTGTTGCCACGTTGCTGCTCTTTTACTCAATGTTTGCAGTGACTTTATTCAACACAACCAAACGTCAGTCTGAGGAAACGCCGTCCTAAAGTCGCTCATAAATGAATCTCACCTGAAATGTTCAATTTTCCAATACAATGCAGAACTGTTATAAACACGCTGAACTATCCAGTCTAAACATTACACATTTTTTTAAACTTTGTGAACATTTGTGGTTAGTTGAGAGACTGAGTGCCGGCGACACACATTTTAATCAAACACATTTGTCTTATTTAAATAATGAATATTACGAGGCTTCAGTGGCAGAAGCATAAATAGGGTTAAGGATTGGGTCGTTCTTCATCCTGTGTGATTGTGTGAGCTGCTGTGTATCTCCAAATCCCACATGTGATTTAACATTGACAGAGAGCAGGAAACAGACAGAAGGAAAAGAAATGGAGAGCCACGGAGAAAAATAAGAGGAGGGAAAAGAATGTGCTACCGATTTGTTTGCACTTTCGCCCGCTCACACTTTCCCCCATCATTATTTGAAATCTGCTATTTTGGGCTTTCAAAGACCTGTTGTGGGCTATACGTACAATGGAGCCAAAGTGTAGGAAGCACATTCATCTCTCTCCAGGGAGCTGCTTTTGCCATGGAATAATGGGAACAGCTTTCTAGGGATTTGCTCTGCTCTTGTTCATTCAGTTTGTCTGAAAGATCACATTCATTTCAGGCATACTCACCTAAAGCTCTTCCTGAGTAGACTGACAGCTTTTACAGACCCTCCGTGGATACACACGACAATAAGTCGAAGAGACTCATGAAAAGGTCAGGTTGAAAGCAAGGGTTCAAAGGTGCAACAGAAAAAAAATTCACTCGATAGCTTAGCACTTGATTAATGCCAAAGAATTAACTCTTAGGCTACATTCATATTATAAGCCACATCAATTAATTCAGATGTTCCTTTGGTGAGATCAGATTTGCATGTCATTACAGTTCACATTCATAATTACAACTAAGTTTTATTTGAATCTAATGTGGACGCGTCTGTCCTCAGAAATGGCACGTGTGTCCACATGAATACGCCATCTGGGTTAAAGCACGTTATATTTGTATGACCGCTCGTTCATTCCAAACAATTTTAGAAACAATATGCTTTGGATTTCACTATGCAGGACGGCAAGCAGTCAGATTACTTAATTTTAAAAGCCTTGCTTTAGCACTGCTATGAAATCCCTGCACTGCCAGCGCTGACTGATGACATCAGCGCCCTATGCATGCAAAAAGTCGCAGGAATTCCGATCTACCTGTTCTTAGTCAAATTCCATGACCAGGTATCGGTCATGATCTAGAACCAAATACAGAAGTGACCCGTTAAACAACCATGACCTGTTTCATTTTAATTTATTAAATCTACTATATTCATTTATTTAATAACAAAATACCTACTGAATAATATTCTTTAACATTAATTAAAAAATAATAATAAGGTGTTAAAACCTCAGCTTATTAGTTATTTATTCTTTCCGGATGATATTATTTAGTCTACAACCTGCAGCACACATAAAAGCCCACAGACATTTAAGATCCTAATAAAAATCACCACAAAATTACAAATGAATAGAAAACTAAACAAAACAAATAAAACCCATTTTACTATTAGGCTGTCTTGTAATCTCAGACCTATGGGGAACCATTTTAAAAGGGTTGAATTTGAGGGAGAAAACAATCAGCACTGTTTTATAACATAACGTTGGCTTTTTCACAAGGAAACAAGCAGAACCAAGAAAAGAGTGCTACTACACAAACTGATGATCAGTTAGCTGTTTCAGGCTTATACACCGGTAGCAAAAGCAAGCAACCATATTTCATTAGTATGAAGACTTACTTTTTATATGACTTATAATCTGCCTTTCTAATTAAATGGAGGATCATTAAACAGCTTTACGATAGCTATATTACAGAATGAAAATGTTAAACAAAAAGGTAGAAAGAGGAGAAAAGGAATTGTGTCGTTTTTAAATCTAATTTATAAGGTTTTCTTATCTGTTCGGAGAATTGACTTGTGATGCAGTGTGTGATACTCGCTTGGTTATGTCAGTGAGAGAGAAGACGTGCAATCTAAACTACAGAAACAGAGGGGAAGTCTGAAGGGTTTGGGATTAAGCCAGATGAGGTTGCCTGAGATAACTTACTCCATAACATGATACCATCTGCAATTTCAAGCTTATCAGTGGGAAGGGGGCGATCTATTTCAAACTCATCTAGAGAGATGTACTGTTGCCCGCATCAGGGCTTCAGGCTTATTTCAGCAGAGTCTGAATCAGGAATGGAGGTTCTGTTTATAATAAATGGACTATACTATCCTGCGCTATTTACAGATGGATAGACTATTTTCACTATATTAAGCGGCTAACAATACTTCATATCATATCATATCATGTTATATAATATCATAATAGACTGCATAGTAAAGCAGAGGGTTAAAAAATACAACTTGCTTTACATGAGGTGCAACTTGAACTTAATCAAGCCATTGTTCCTGCTTAAGTAGCTTCCTGTTTATCTCAAATCCATTCTCCCTAAGCGGACTGTCAAAAAACAGCAATGGCTATTGTCAGCAACAAGCAGGAACTGGAAAATTCCCACAAATATTTAAGGTCTCTTGTACGGAAGCACTTCAACATATGGTTTCAACATAAATTACAACATTGATGGCTGGTTAGTTTTGGACTGAATCATTAGTATGCCAAATATCAGTATAATACACTGGTGCTCATGCCAAACATGTCTGACATCATCCTTCTGTCTGTCTCTAAAATTAGAATAAAGCCACACACACATTCACACACATCATTTCATTGTTGATTTAATACAGCAGAAATCACTGCAGCGATTGGGAAGTTCACAGTGCAGACTTGTGTCTTGATTGTGGAGAACACAGATTAAAGAAACAACAAACTGGCCTGCATAACTGACAGCACAAGGCAAATAAAATGCCTGTTTCAGACACAATCCCTTGAGAGTCAGAAAGCTACTGTTTAATTAAGTGCTTGATTTTGCTGCATTCTGAAACACAGATTTTGATGTTGCTAAAAGTCTGAATCTGTACTGTATCACACAAGTACTGCATTATTATGACATTTTTATTATTGAACTTAATGTCAAATATTTTGTACTTATGGCAATATGCAGCAATGCCACAGATCAGACGGAGATAAAAACATTTTCAACCTTAAGACGTTCCTAAGCAAGCGCTCAAACCTTCACATACAGCAGTTTGTACTCTGGACTCTGTCAGCGCTTCCCCAATGTAGCTGTTTGTGTGTGTTTTTTTTTTTTTTTTTTTTAGACTATGACTCCTGGTGTTATTATAAAACAGTGTATTTAATAACAACGCCTAGTGTAGTTTCACAGCTGTCGATTGCTATCGTTCAGTCTTTTTGGTGGAAGCTTTTCCACACTGTCTGAAAGAAATCACATTTCCCAGCCTGTCTACTTCATACAGTACCAACCTGCTTTGTTCTGTACCTAATACAACCTCTTTCCATCAGACCAGTTGGCAGAGATACACCAGACATGAGCCTAACACTCTGTTCTCTGTCTCTCTGACGGCCGGCATCGTACTGCAAATAAACCGTATCTTTTATAAAGCGACATGTTGCTGATCTTTACCGCGAAGAGTCTGCAGTGAGAAATCTGTGCTAATAACAATTTCTTGACCGATACTGGATGTTAATTCCATGCGCACGTGTGCAAAGATAAAAGGCTGGAGTATTTAAGGTGTGAGATATCGCACAAACAAATTGTTCCTTATCTGAAATGAAGAGTAGAGTTGTAGTGGATGAAGGAAATGTCAGGAGACAGCAAAACAGAAGTGAAAAAGTACATGGAGGCTCACGGAGGAAAGAAGAGTGCTAGTGTTTACCTAAGGGGTTTACTCTTCATTCAGCATGACAGACGAAGAGCAGGACAAGGGGACTATGTAAGGCATGTTAGATTAATTTTTAGTGAATAAACCAGGCCTAATATTGTGATAAATGTTTAAAAGCCTGCGATGCGGAATAGTCAAAGCCAGGCTTTAGACATGGACAGCATTGAGGAGGTCTGAATCACTTCCTTAACATGACAAAAATAGCTCAGCACATGGCAGAAAGCTGAAGAAAACCCTCACATAGGCAGATGTGTTTACCATGACAACAAACTCCAGCAGGTAGAGAGGACACTGCTACAGTATTATTAGGACTACCAGCACTTCTCGCTTTTTCGCCTTATAGCAAAAAAGCAGGAGGCAGAATATAAACCTTAATGTCACTTCTGAAAATCAATCTTGAATAGAGACAGAACAGAGTCTGCTTATAGATCTCTATCAGCAGATCTTTTAACAACATATCGAATCCTTCACCTGTTTGTGAAGTTTTCCAGTTGCATGGGCTTGAAAAACAGTTCAGATTAAAAAAAATAAAATAAATAATAATAATAAGTGGCTAGTAAAAAAAAAAACATTTACTAGCCACTTTAATAGGAACTTGCTCATTTATGCAATTATCCAATCACCATGTGACAACAGAATAATGGAATAATGTATCAAATCATACAGCTAGAGATGAGAGCTTCAATTAATGCTAACATTGAATATCAAAATAAGAAAGAAAATGTGCCTGTAGTGACTGTGACATGGCCATTGTTAGACGAATACTGGAAAAAACGTTGCCTGGTATTTTTCTGTGTCCACTGAAACAGCCTTAGATTCCTGTTCTTGGCTACCAGGAGCGTAACCTAATCTGCCTTAAGAATTGACATGTCGTGCATTCTGAGGTACTTTTCTTTTCTCTGTAAATGTAAGAGTACATATTTGGGATACTTATTCTTTCTGTTCACTGTTTTCTTAATTATTCTATGATCTCTCTCTCATCAACAAGAGCTTCCACTTTTTCACACACCATTTTATGTAAACTCTGTTTTATGTGAGATCTGGGGAGATCAGCAGTTTCTTAAATACTATTACATACCAAGCCATTATGTAAGTCACCACTCTTGACCTGTATCAGCATGACTGGTTGCTAGATAACTGCATGACCGGGCTAGTAAGTTTGGTGGTGATTGGAATATATTTTATAACAATATTAATGCAACAAACTTCCAATGGAATAAAATCACATAACTATCTAGTGTTTAAATATTTACTACATAAGCAGGCAATGTTATTTTGCACTTAAGAGATACATGTAGTGCACAGACCCTAGGTAGTACAAAAACACATTTCTGACTGAATAAAATAAATACTTTTTTTTATTTGAGCAACTCCACATATTTGAGTGTGTGAGATTACTTCCATAAAAGGCAGACACACACTTAACCGACAGGGTGCCACTGATTCTTCACTTCAACCTGCTGCTTTTCTTGGACTACTGAAATACAGGCCCATTTGCTGCACTTTGCTGACGTGCTGGGTTACTCTGTGTGTGTGTGTTTTTTTTTTTTTGTTTGTTTGTTTTTTTGGACAGGGCACAAGCAGTAATACTCAGATACCAATACCTGCCACAGACTTAATTTTTTACTCAAAACACACTGATATGGACAGTCTGCTGTCATCTTCTATAAAACAGAGGTACCTTGGATTATGAGCATAATCCGTTCCAGAAGTGGGCTCATATTTCAAAACACTCGTAAACCAAATAGAATTTTCCCATAAAAAATAATGGAAACTCAAATTATTCATTCCACAGTCCAAAAAAATAAATACATAAAAATAATGAACACAAAATATAATGTAAAAATAAAACAAATTAACCTGCACTTTAAAAAAAAGTAAAAATAAATCCCAGATTAGTGTTTCCTTTGTGCGAGCAGGCGCTGTGTATGTGTGTGTGTGTGTGTGTGTGTTTATGCGATTGAGCGACACACTAAAGAAATCACTGCTGTAAAGCAAAAATAATTTTTTTTAAAGAATCGCGACAGAGCAGTGTTTCTGTGTAGAAGCGCATGCGTGATACATGATACACGGTACTCGTAAAACCAAGACTCGTTCGTTTTCCATGTCAAAATTTATTAAAAAATCTTTTCTCGTCTTGCTGGAACACTCGCAAACCGCGTTACTCGCAATTCGAGGTTTCACTGTATATATTTTCAACATATTTGAATACAAATATGTTGAATTGCACCTTATAACAGGATTTGATAGTTTTGGTTATTTTTACTGTATATGACGTTTATATAATGACAGGTTGTGCCTGTCCTTCTATCAGGTTTAAAATTTATTTCACAATGGCATTTGCTAGGCTAATTAACACCCATGTTGTTACTGTACCATATTTACACATAAAGTTTCTTTTTCATTATGCCACCCGATAAACCACACACAACCATATAATAAGCATCAACCAAACACACTACCCTTGAAACCAGATAAATTAACTGGCAGCACACACACACAAACGCACACCTTTTATCATCAAAAAGGCAAGTAATTATTATCACACTCAACATTAATATGCAACAAAGTGGTGTAATTTAAAATATATTATACTTGTAAAATGTATGTTTCAGTGGATTAACAAAGTACATTTCTTGGGAAATGTATGCAATGATGGACAAATCTATACTGTAGGATTTCACCCTACTTTTAACTTTAACCTCTGTTATTTTTTTATACGGTTTCATTAATGCACATATTTACTATAAATGTTCTAGTATGTATTTATAAATTATAAACCTTAACTTGGGTATTTTTAGTACACTACACATTTGTTTCTATTTTCAGTTATGTATTACGTATTATGTATACTCATGGACAGTAGAGAAAAATGCAAGTTGTAACAGCTGGAGGTAATCTTCAAGCTGTCAGCTTACTAAAATAAATAAAGCTGTCAGAAAACTATAAGAAATATTAGCACAAAATGCCTCAGTTAACATGTAAGCTGTGTTTGTATATGCTTGCATACGAATGTCAAATGCTATAAGAGGAGGAATAATTAGGCTCTGTATATCTTAATCACAATGAAAGGATGATTAAGTATGTATTATTATTACTCTTATTTTTTATTATTATTATTTTTTATTATTACTCTTATTTTGTTATTATTATTATTATATTATTATATATTTTTTGTTTGTTTAGCTTTGTATAATGTATAGTCTTGTTATTTAAGACGGTCCCTTAGCTCTCCTGTATGGCTTGAATGAGGGCAGTGTGGAAAGAGCACATACCACTAAGCAACCACACGACCACACATAACAACACGATGAGACCACAGGCTTCTCTCAGTGTAAACACTTTTGAGCTTGAAACTGGATAAAACACATCTGTGCGCTAAAGCCTATTTAGAAGGAGCACATGGATCTAAAACTAAAATGTAATGTCCTTGGGAAGCCCATATATTTCAGCAGCTTACAACATATTTTGTCTTCATATAAAAACAATTTTAAGAGAGATTTAATTCAATAAAATACTGATTGACATTCATTTTTTAACTTTGGTAACTGCTTTATCCTGCTAAGGCAATTGGTGAATTTGAAGCCTTTCCTAGAAATATTGGGGAAAGAAAACATTATTGTACAGAAAATTCCCAGGGTCAACCAGTGAACTGCGAGCAGCACTTTACTCTGGGTCTCCCTGTTGTAAACCTCAGACAAAATGTCAGTGCCAACATCTGTGCCATTTACCACTACTGATGATATGCCAGGTTTTGCCTAATAGACTGACCCAGATTTGTAGCATCTACAAGACCTCATATCATGTTCATGGCATGCTATTGACAGGTGATGTCATATTCTGCATCACAAGTAACATGTGGAATTGGATATCATTAAGTACTTTGGCAGCTGTTACAGGTACTGTACTTCTTGTAACCAGAGCATGTTTAGCATTTGATGTACATACTATATAGACACTCCCCCTTTATGACATGAATATGTCAGGTACATGACCCAGTCTTCCAAATAATTTACTAAACTAGGCACAGTTTTCATAAAACCATTGCAATGTTAATATCGTATTAACTGCTAGAGGTCTAAATGTTACACAGTTTAACAATAATCTTACTGTTTACTGCCACTTACAGTAGCATTCCTTTTCAATATCTTAGTTGAGTATCTTGGGAGAGAATGTTCAAGCACCCCTGAGATTGTTGGGGTCAGTCTGTTGCAAGTACAGTGAAACCTCGGATATCGAGTAACACGGTTTGCGAGTGATCCGCAAGACGAGCAAAGATTTTAAATAAATTTTTACTTGAAAAATGAACAAGTATTGGTTTATGAGTTATGAGTGTCATCAACATCCGTGCACGTGTGTACAGTTTACTATAACACTGTAACCACGTGTGTCCGTGGAAATTTTTTAAAATTTTGTGTTTGTATGTGCGTGTACAGCGTACTTTTTATTATAACGCGTGTGTGCACGCGTGTAAAGTGAAAGCAAGTCTCATTAGATAGGTTAAAGATCCATTCTCTCTCTCCCTCTCTGGGTCAGCCTGCAGTTTATGTCTGTGTGCGCGCCCGTCATTGGACACTGTGCCCCTTCACACACACAGCCCTTCTTTCGCCTTCACACACACACACCCACACAAACCCACCCACGCCCTCCTCCTCTCGCCTTCACCAACACACACACACACACACACACACACACACACACACACACACAGCTACAACCAGTTCCAACATTGCATTTACTAATCCCTTTTCTAAAACCCCCTTTTTTTGCAATGAGGTGCAAAAGTAAACTTTATTAAGGAGCAATGTGCCATAAAACCTCCCGTGGTTCCATACTTACTTGGCATGCTGAACAGTGTACGTACAACCAAGAAGCAAAAACAAACAAATCATCTTGCATGCATTTTAATATTAAGTGAAGAGATGAGTTTCATTCATTAGGATCGCAGTGGTGGGTAGTTCAGTACATACGGCAGTACCATTCAAAGAGCTATGACAACCATGATGCTTATAGCTCTGTAAATGGCGCTGCTATCTGCACCACACATATCGAGTCTTTCAGGGAGCTTTCCTGGGTTCTTCTGCCTTCTGGGCATGCAATAACTTCAAGGAGAAAAAGACATTTTATAAATGCAATGCCAGTCTTTTTTTTTTTAATAGAACAAATATACAGTACAATGTAAAAGCTGTTCTTCCATTAGATGCTAGAATAGAACAGAAACGGAAACAATGATAGATATTTATACATAAAGTCCAAATGTAAACTAACATTTGATTTTATTTCGGTATACACTGCCTGGCACTTTAATAGTTTGTTTGTATGGTTTCTAATTCATGGGTGAACATGATTAACCAACTTTTCACCATCCGAGGCCTTGAATATGCCCCTGCCATCAGAAAAAAATACTCTGATATGATAACCTGGTGATTCAGTACATTCAGGTCGTCAGCTGACTTAATTTTATTGTCACACAACGTTCCTGAGTCTAGACCTCACCAACTGAAGCAACCCCAGATCATAACATTGCCCTCATTGCTACTATGTGCCCATTACTCAGGAACAGAGTCAATCTGGAATCACAGTCATTCAGATTTTAATCTTGTTTTTGTCCTTCCAGAATTTAATAATGCCAAACATTTGACTATTCTGAAATAGGGATTTTTTTGTACAGGCAGAGTACATAACATGTGGCACTGAATGAACTTGCATGAAAAATAATTTAATTGATCAACTAATGAGGTTCACCTCATTTCCCCCCATATTTACATAAGGGGGAATGAATGGGAGAATCTTGTTAACACCTAATTCAAAAAAGGCTCTCTCTAATAGGGGTCAAACAGAGCTGAACAATTAATAAAATATAGACCTATTAGTCACAGGTTCATTTTATGGACTGAAAAGAATAAGCTAAAATAAACAAAGCCTATTTTCGTAATTTTCACATCAGAGAATGAGCCAACCATAGTCTGCTACTTTAACCTCCTGAGACCTGGACTCTACTGCTACACGAACTGCATTTTCTCCTCACTGTTCTCTTTATTAACATTTGAACTTTATCAACTATGAACTTAAAATCTTCAAACAGAAAAAAGTTTGGCAAAATAATTAACGGTCCCCATGTGAGGATGGTACATATAGACAATGTAGCTGGGAAACAATTTCATGATATCATATGAAGACTGTCTCAGGAGGTTAAGCCTTCAATGGATAATGTGGAAAAAAGAAGCATATCTTTCGCTTTATACAGCTCCATACCACATTGGCTTGCTCATACTCACTGAAATTGACAAAATCTTAGGATAGAACAACTCAGTATGACACAAAAAGTCCAATCTGTCAAGTGTCATAAACATTTGTCCAATACTTTTTCTATAATATGTGCATTAAGTAAGGATTTTTACATTTTTTTAAAGTTCCATGGTCAAAGGCTGAACATTATTGCCCTTTTGCAGAAACGTGACTACCATGACGTCAGTCACAACACTGGACGGCAGAAGTACCATTACCCAACATTAGACTATTATTAGGGTGTATTTTTGTTGATAATTACGTTCAAGGGATATTTAGGAGCCCAAAATAAGAGAAAGATTACCTGATGAGTACCTAATTACTTACCTAATTACCTGATGCTTTGTAACATACAGTAATAGTAACCTATCAATTCATAGCTTCTGTTCTGCTGATTATTTTCATATGCAGTATATTTTGGTGGAACTTATTCAAAAGAGAAACAAGTGTGAAAATTGATGAAGAAGGTATTAAAGATATTAATTTCAAAAAGTTTGATTCGTTACCACAACGTGATTACCTCAGATGGTTTACAAATATCTGATTCCTTCTGGATTTGGTGGCTTTTGCGCTAGTTCATTCACTGCTTCTGTTGTTATTGAGAAAATGCTATGGAATACGCTGTGCTTAATCTCTCATAATATGTGACATTAACTACTACTGACATTTCAAGCTTTCTGCTTAATAGCGAGCTAACTGTCCTGAGGTTAATTCTCAAATAGCATATAACTGAAAGCAAGTACTCTATGTTGGGTGTTTACTATGTTCTTACACACACCAAGTAGTGGCCCTCAGATATTAGAAAATGATCTGGGATTCAGCCTTGTGTTAGAAGCCAGTTAGTGTTGTTGCTTGAAACGCACCATGGGTCAGAGCCCATGAAAAGCCCTCTAAATTGGGTTAATTTCACCGTATAGGAGTGGGCAGGACCATGTGGGACAGACGTCATGTGCAAATGGTCAATATCACCTATCTGACCATCACACCTACCAACAGCAAATGCAAATGGAACACTCAGGACTACCTCCAGGCTTTTATTAGCTTAATTAGTCATGAAGTAACGACTGAACAGACCACACACATTTGTTCCATTATTTATGAGCCCTGAATAACAGAACAGTTAATAACCTAGTAACAGCTTTTTAAGTTTTTAATTAAAAAAAGCATACTAGGTCCATTGCTATTAGATAAATTGGGAGAAACACAGTATCATAGGTTTAACCACGACATGAACCTTTGCTTTAATTGTAGAACAGGTTAGAATCAATAAATTCTTGAAAAACAAACATCTGTCTCCAACAATGTCAGCATCAGCATCGATAAAAGTAAAGACTTCAACATGACATTTGGACTGCTAAATTTAACCCAGACAGCAAGCTTTAGGCAAAAAAAAAGCTTTAGCTTTTAGCAAATTTTAATCCCCTCGTTATTTGCATCATGGTTAAAGAGAAAAGTGACTGTGATTACACAATGACGCAAAGAAACTGAAACTTGAATCCTGGAGCAGTTTCTATTTTTTTATATATTGGTAAAGGTAATTGGATGTGACTTGATTTTGTGGGTATTCATAGTATGTGCAAGAACAACTACCTTTGAAATATAAATGTATTTAGTTTCATTTTTGACCTCCATATCAGATTGTTTGTATTATTAAGGTGGCATTTTGTGGAACTTACCTTTCTATTAACGGTCTTAAAGTGGTCCTATTATGCCATTTTAAAAGTTGCTAATATTGCTTAATGAGTCTCTTAAAACAGGTTTACATGTATGCAAGGTCAAAAAACACTTTAGTTTTCTCC
>JAQMYK010000002.1:22269487-22279697 GCA_030014345.1 Clarias buthupogon
TAGTTTTTCTGTTAATTTATGTTGTAAATTTATGTTGCATGTAGCACCTTGGTCCTGGAGGAACGTTGTTTCGTTTCGCTGTGTACTAACCGTATATGGTTGAAGTGACAATAAAGCCTACTTGAACTTGAGCTTGAAGTACTCGGGTGCACAGAAAAAAAAAACATGCAACATGGCATGTTTTTTTTATTTTTTTTATTGATCGCTTAAAATGCACAGAAAGGTAACAGAGCATTGACTGTATATTATTGTCCCATTAATAAGTAATGGTATAGTATGAATTTAATCTTCATTTACAAAGTTAATGTGGAAAAATTGGCACACAGTAAGATTTACACTGCAGTGAATAGGTCACTAAAACAAGCCAGTCTCTGATAAAAAAACTCAAATTAGAAATAATTCTTCATTAGCAAACTGAAAATTTTAAACTATGAACACGGTTCTTTTCAAAAGAACAACTGTATAGGGTTTAAAGCAATTGGGTAAATTCTTATGCAATAAGACACATTTTCCTTATTTTTGACTTTGTATAAGCCTAACTATAAAAGAATTGTGTTATTAGGAATTTAATGACTGATTGCCGCACACTGTTATACTCCAATTAGCCATAGCTTTAAAACCACTGACATGTGACATATACAACATTTATTATCTTATTAGGTTATACATTATCAACTGTGAAAGGGGTGGGCTATATTAAGCAGCAAGTAAACAATCTGTTCTTGAACTTGATTTTGAAGCAAGAAAAAGTGTAAACATCTAAGCAACTTTGACAAAGGCCAAATTGTGACAGCTCGATGACTGGGTCTTCAAAATAACAGGTCATAGGGAGCGTTTCTACTATGCAATGAACCTACCAAAAGTGGTTCATGGAAAGAAATCGGAAGAACTGGACAGGGTATTGGTTAGTTAAATCTCAGATATGTGTGGGGAGAGAGAGTTACTCTGTCCTGTTCGATCTCACAGAAGTGCTACTGTAGCAAAAATAGCTGAAAAAGTGAATGTTGCCTAGGATAGAAAGATGACAGAACACATAGTGCATCTCAACTTGCTCTGTATAAAGCATCACCAAGAGTGCCTATATGTAATAATCAGAACTGGATCACAGAGCAACGAAAGAAGGTGGCCTGGTCTGATTGGAATCATTCAGGAATGGTTTTATGACAAAGAGTTCAAGGTGCTGAATTTGCTTATAAATTTTCCTGATTTCAATCTGCTCGAATATCTGTGGGATGTGCTTCACAACCCAGTCTGATCCATGAAGGGGTCAACACACAAATTAAAAGACTTAAACAATCTGCTGCTAGGGTCTTGGCGGGAGGGGTACTGTATATCTTTAAAGGTCTTGTGGAATCCATGCCTCAAAGTCAGTCAGTGTTTTGTCACTGACACAATATTGGGCAGATGGTTTTAATGTTATGGTTTATCAGTCATTATAACAAAAGATCGATGTCAAGCTAAAAATAAAATTTCTCATAAGATGATTATCAGATTCTGTGGTGGCAGAGGGTATAATTACAGACGTCAAAGGAAAGAATGAAAAGCAATCCTAAACAGACATTTACTGTAAGACGCCGTGAGATGATCCAGACATCTATAGACACATCTGTTAAGAGTGTTCATTAAATTATAAGGGCTGCGGTTCCTAGACTCAGACAGCTTTAAAGCAATCCTTTAAAGATAAAGGAGTTGTTGAGGAAAAGACCAGAGGCGGTATCAGATGGAGAATGACTCCTGATAAGTGTTCTCATACCAAATTACAAATTGTACAACATACAAGATGAAAATGGTTTTGACAATACTCTGTTCTGGAGCCTCATCTGTGCTCAGATTAATTCACAGGTGCAATGTGGATAATGATAAACATTAATCATGCATTATACTTGCATTTGGTAATTAAAAGCAATCGCTATATAAAAACGGTTAGAGTTGCTCTCAAAGGAACAGCTAATGCACTAAGCCAGATGGAACTTTTTATGCTTGTAGCACCTAGACGTCACTAAGCAGTTAAACTACTGTCAGAAACTAGACATCCAAAAAGCACACTGAAATGCAAAACAGTTCTAAAATAATCTCACCCAGCCTTAGGTATTATTATAGTAAATTCTATTTTTAGACAAGGCATCATGAGAGTAAGAAGCTAAAAAATGGCACCCATTGGAACAAACAGTATGTTGTCTGTTATAGCATGCTCCAGTTGCCATTCTGGAGGTGAACCTCTTCTTCTAGAAGCAGAGGACAGCAACATGCTAGTGTTGAAGCTCAAGAAAAAATCTCTTTAAATAAGAGGGACAGCAGCAGGACCATGTTATGGTCTGTGTCACCAGTAATGGGGTTAGAGCTCTCCAAAAATGTTTGGTTATCTCTGGGCTCCATATTTGATATGATCTCACCAGAGCTGAGACTTCGGAAGGCAGCTGTTCAGAGATCCCTGCATACGTCACGGCTCTGTTTATCAGCCAGATGTACATGCTGACTGCTGCGCCATTTGGAAACAGTTTCGTGATTTATGTCCGCAGCACATTTCCAAGTGCTGCAGAAAACAAAGAGTGGCAGGACATTTACAGAAGACTGGGTGGCCTGATATGGACATGATTTTTCATGGGTCTTTTTAAAAAAAATGTAACAATCATTATGGTATTATGGGTTGAGAGAGCTTATAGAGGTAGGAAATGTCCTTTTCTCTTAAGGTGATAGAGCAGTTCTTACAAGTCTAGTATCTTGAGTGACGCAATAAGAACTGACATTAGCACAATCTGTGTTAGATGTCAAACCAGTTAGTGTACTTTGAGGCCAGGGATTGAGGCATTCTTGCTCCACTGTTCACTATTAATTTTATGGTTCATTACACCATTCTATTTCAGACTAATCTAAACCACTTTTGCAAAAAATGCCTTTCTTGTTTATGTAAAAGGTCAGAAAACTGGGGTAGACTTTTAAAGTGGATTTTGCTTCAATTCTTCAGATTTTTCAAGAACAATTATTGTGACACAAACCAGCAGTTTTTAATGTCTATTATCTTTTTTTAATGTCTATTGATTCCAACACCAGCTCAACCTCCAGATGTCTCAGTCACTGAAGTTTTTATTCTGTTGCCATGGTGCCCCTTGTAAAGTTTAATCTATTGCATTTTCTCAAGTCTCAAGTCTTATTGTATTTATACCACCCACTGTATCCGTACTCAGAGACTGACCCATGTGTTTTGGCATAAATTATTATTTTTTTATTTCTTTTAATAATTTGCCCATGGTTACATTAACACTTGCTGATTCTTAAAGACATTGCCTTCAAGTGCATCGCTGTGTACGGCTTATCACATCCAACTCCATTCCTGGAAGGCCCTTATTGACAATATGACAGCTCGCAAGAAACCAGTAAGGCATTTCTAAGTGTTATATTAATAGACCTGAACAAAGTTCATTTTATTGCTCCTGACTACAAGCAGACTTCTGTGACATTCCAATTCAATGGCAAAAAAAAAAAAAAGAAATCAAAGTAGAGACATCAGAGCATCAGAGGGTGCTTCTGCTGCTGTTGTCTTTCTTTAATCTTGACCTCCAAAAGGACCTGATATATGGGAATGGGAATTGTTTATGCCTTGGCCTGAGTTTTCTGACATGTGACAAGAAAGGCTAGGAATATGGTATGACATTCATGGTTCCATTCCATTAACAGACCCATAACCAAGTTATGTCGAGACACTATATGGCTTTAGAGAAAAGATTTACCATAATGCTATAGCTTCACTGGGGAGTAGGGAAATGTTCATAATGCTCTCGTACAGGCTTCCAGTGTTTATGGAAAATCAGGCACCTCATCACTTAGGCCACTTAGGAGTACATACAGTAAAGGAGCTCCTTTCTATACTTGCACCTTATATATTGCATATCTTACATATCTTACATGAAGGGTCTCAATGCTAACATTTTCACCAAAGCAGGCGACAAAATGCATACCTTAAGACACAGATTAAAAGTATAAAATAACATTTGCTCACTTTGAATACTCAGTAAGGTCTAATGGTCTTGTAAATGGCCTCTCCACTTCTGTTAATGAGGTTTAATTTATTCCTACTCAGAAGTGGGTCATGTTGCTCCAGTGAGCCTAGTACTCGATCATCCACTGCACAATGTCAAATTCGTTGTCAAGAGCAAACTTCACAAGCCCAACATCACTTTCCTATGCTTTATACTGTACTTTGTATGCACTTTCCAAGAAGCCACCACCCAAGGCAATCATGCTCCTTGAGTTTCAGTTCAACTAAACCACTTGTCTTGATAAAAAAAGGATATTTCATTTAATGCACCAGTGCCGCAGATGAACGTACATATGTTTAATGAGTCCAAAAGAATGATACACAAGCACCAGTGTCTCTTTGTCATTCAAGTGTAGAGGTTGATCTTGGAAGAGCATTACTGTTATGCCTTATGCATTTAATTCCTGCAAATTATTTAAGATCCAACCTAGAAAGGTAGCTTTGAGAAACTTACTGTACATACTAGATATAGAAATGACAAGTGGTTATGACATTGACATTGAATAATAAAGTATAAGACAACCTGTGTACACATGGATACATATGGTAGGCTGTGTGTGGGTTTGAATATACTGTTTATTGATTGAGGTTTAAGGAACGCAGTGGTATAGGGGTCAGAATTGCTTGGATTGCAATTGAATTTATAATCATAATTCTCCGAGCAGCATGATGGCCCATTTGCTCCCAGGCCGGTTTGATACACAAACCGGCTCCTCCTGTCTGCCTGACCACAAAATAACTCTGTCTGCTGTGTTGTATGGGACCATTTAACTTTACACACTTGAGATATCTTGACCAAATATCCATCTTGCTCCTGGTCCACAACATGTTCTGGTGTCCTTTACTGGAAGCAGCTGTAAGTAATTGTATAGACTCCTTTACTATCTAGTAATATCTGTTCCCTTCTTGTGCTCTTATTTCTTCATCTGAATACTGCACTCCATCCTTGACACTTTTGACATTTTTTATTTATTTAAATGGTTTATAATTTAAACCACATAACAAAAGCTGAGCCTGGCACTGATGAAACAATCACAGCATGCTTGGATAATACATCTGATTGCTGATTGTTAACATACTGACCCTCTTGATTTTGGAAAAGACATTATCATTTTAAAAGCGTTCAGCACTTTTTGTATAACACCAATTCATGTTGTAACAAATCAGTTTACGGCTACTTGCTCTGCAGTCTGTAATAACCCTATAGTGCGAGACAATGTCCAAGTACAATGACCCTAGCATTAATCTCATGCTGTGTTCCCATGGCTACAAATTATATGTTTAAAAAATTGCCACACTGGTGCTAATGCACCACATTCATGGTTGCTGCCCTCTGAGGAGAAAGGCTTATAAGCCCTCTAACATATGACGTACATTAGTCGTCTACATTTCTACTCTTACCCTAGGCATTACAGTATACTACATAAATAATTGTTTCCAGTACCCTCAGCTCATCATCTCCAGCTTCACTATGAGAGAAATATGAGAGAAATATGCATATTTGAGTATTTAGATGTTTGGTTTTCCTACTGTATGATTCTGAGATCTGAGAAATGATTAGGAAGTGGAAGAGAAGTAAATAATTTATCACACGCATCTTGAGTCCAGTGTCTAAATCCAGAGACCAGGCAAAATAGATAAAAATAAATCAGACAGAATCTGACAGCAAAGTAACAACACTATGTTATTTATATCTGGTAAAGCTTTCTTCATTTTCTCACTAGTGACATGTCACAAACGATAATCAATAAACCCTCTGTAAAGAAACCATTATTTAAAAACAAACACCATCATCTTTTGGTCCAACAATAAATCCATCAGCATTCATCAATCAAAGTGATTATATATATATTTAGTAACCAGGTTGAATAATGACGGTCCTTAAATAAGCATAGCATTAAATAATCAGATAGATTATTATTATTTATTTATTTAATAACGTATAAATGCACTGCAAAATAAGAACAATATTTTAAAGATGTCCTCAAATTTTCACATAACAATGCATAGATTTCCATGGGAGTTTTATTTGAAAAAGACCAGCTGCCTAAACTTTATATTTAAAACAGTATGTTAGTTTTTGGTCAAAGCCTGAGGGAGCTTATACCCTAGGCCTAACCGTGGAGTAAGAGAGATAAAAAGAGCATGCAATTTCTGTCTTCATCAGTCTTCTATTGCAGTTTAGGGTTCAAGTTTACAGCATTTTCTATTTAGAAAAAGGTTTAGATTACTTATACAGTGGCGTTATTGAGGTGGTGAGCATATCTCTCATGTTATGAAAAATTAAAGAGGTCTTATATGACATAGAAGGACAGAGAGCGACAGAAAAATGCAACAACAAGACCAGTGTGGGAGAGTAACTTGATGGTTTGGGGATGACCTCATTTTTTCAACTTCCCATGGGAATGCCTATTTTGCACATAGCTTAGCATGGACTTTCCCATTTATATTATTACTAGTACAAAAATATACTATAATAAACTATTAATAACTACAATCAAACCATTATGTCCAGGAATCAGTAAGAGGCACTGTAAGCAGGCATTGTTTACCAAAGCCATAATGTGTGCTATAATATGTGGCCTAAGAGAATAAACATACTGTAAGTTTGCCCTTGTTGTATAGAATCTAATGTGTGTTATATTCTAAGGACCACAAAAAAACACAGTACAGTAAAAATCATGAGAACAAAAAATATTAAATCTGAGTAGGAATGTAATACACTCATTAGCCACTTCAATGTAAAGTCATGAGCAATCATACAATCATGTGGCAGAAGCACAATCACACAGATACGGGTCAAGACATTCAACAAATTTTCACATCAAACATTAGAATCTGTGGGGGAAAAAAGTGATCTCAGTGACTTTGACCATGGTTGTAATCAGGGGTGAAAGTAGTTTTAAACTCTTACCAGTATTATGTAGCCGAAAGGTGAGGAGAATAAACCATGGAGGTGGTGAACAGTCCTGCAAATCTTGTAAGATTCTCTTTGTGTCTCCATTTATTCTGCTTTAAAATAGTCTCAGCTAACTGACTGTTCACAAACAAACAAACAAACAAGCAAACAACCCAATCGTTCCTGGGTGGAACCCAAAACAGTGTAAAATGAAGAGGCAGTGCACTACGTGTAGAATACCTTGTCCCACAAGCCAAGCAGTACCCTTGTTCAGGGGTTAGAAAGGGATTTGCGATTCAGCCTTGTGTTAGAAGTTAGTCAGTCTGATAGATCGAGCTAGTCATGAACACAGTGGTGAGGTAAGTCTTTACTCTGTCAGCGCAGTGGCAAACGCTTGCAATCATGTTAACCAGCAGTAATGAAAGCTCAAAACACAAGAGTGATTCAGAGACAATTCAGAAGAATTACTAAGGAACCAAAGTGTTGTTTAAGATGACATAACATTAGTAAATATTTTTTCTTGTTGAAAGTGGTTTTGAAAGTGGGTTTTGCCAGGCAGGTGCTCTACCGTCTTTACGGTACTGCAGACCACCACCGAATCGTACCAGCACTCTCTCTTCTTTCTGGTACTGCACATCACCACTGAATTGTACCAGCCTACTTTGACTCATGTTCAGAAGAGGAAGCTAACTAAGTAAATTTACTTTGGTACAGTACTCTACTTAAGCAAATATTTCACGCATCCATACCTTACTTGAGTAGTTTTATAAGAAGTACTTTTTACTTTTACTCCACTACATTGTACAGCAAATATCTGTACTTTTACTTCACTACATTTCTGCACGGCATTGTGGTACATAGCCACATTGGTGGGCAGCATTTAACGATTCAACTATGTGGAATTGCGTTTCCATTGTAATACTCTTAATAATGTTACAGAAGTTTAAAATCAGAAGCAGAGCTGGTTGCAGACAGCAATGAACGAAGCATGTTTACAGTCTAAAAAGGCTACTACAAGTTAATGCAAGCTCAGTATGATTCATACTTAAGTACATTTAATAATTATAGTATGTTCGTACTTTTACTCAATTTGACATATGGAGGAGTTCTATATTTACTTTGATGGTTTTTGACTTTTGTCAACAGTGATTGCAATAAACACCGTGTGTGACTAAAACCTTTTTGTCATCTCTAATCTAGTCAAGCCATTCACTTCTGACCATTCCCCTCTGTCATCAATAAGGTGTTTCTCTTTGCTTTTAGCACTGTTTGTAAGCTCTTCATAGACTGTTGTGTAGAAACATCCCGGGAGAACAGCCGTTTCTGAACTACTCAAACTATCTTATCTGGCAACAACAGATATGTTTTGGTGAATTACTGAGATCACATTTTTCCCCAAACTGATATGACCTGTACCTGCACGATTCTGTGCCTGAAATGCAGACGTTACCTAGAGCACTATACTGTTCATATTAAACTAGCTGGTTAGTGTATATTGACATATCAAGAAAGTTTTTTTATATGTTGTTGTTTGAAATGTAATCGAAGTGCCACAACACAGATGACATTTAGAATTATTCCAGTAATTCTCTGAGATTAAGATAATACTACACGGTTTGAAAGTATAATCCCCTGTGTTTAATTAAAACCAGAAAGAAAAAGACCTACTCATTTCTCAGTGCCACACAAACCAGGAGAATGCCAACCCAAACAATACTATGCAAACATAATAGAAGACATATCTTGGCAGTCAGAGAAGGTTTAGAATGATTTCACTTACTTGAGCACGTGTGTGGAACCGTTGATCTGTGTGGCTGTGCAGGGTGTTCTAGGTGCAAGGATGGAGGGCCGTCTGTAGCGCTGGTGGCCGCAGCAGAGGATGATGAGGAAGGCACGGCGGAAGGACTTGTTGAGGAAGGCATAGAGGATAGGGTTGAGCATGGAGTTGATGTAACCCAGCCACAGGCATGCTGCCCACAGCTTCTCGGGCACTGAGTAGTTTATGAAAGGGTCCACCACGTTGGTGATGAAGAATGGAGCCCAGCACAGGCAAAAGCAGCCCATGATGATGCACAGAGTCTTTGCCGCCTTGGTCTCAGTGCGCATGCGATGGTTGCGCTGGTGTTCAGCACTCTCAGGGCCGGAGCCTGCTCCACCTGCCCTTTGCAGCATGCTGATCTGACGGGCGTGCTCACGTGCTGTTACATAGATTCGTTGGTAGGCGAGCACCATGAGGCCCAGTGGGATGTAAAAGGCGACCACAGAGCAGGTGATTGCATATGGCTTGTTCACCATGAACACACACTCCGTGGAGTTGCCACTGACCTTCCGTTCATTTATCTGTCGAGGGGAAGGGGAATATTTATGCTTACCCAAATCATACATTTAACAAACAAAAAGAAAATGTCATTGCTATTCCAATCTACAGGTCTTTGGCCTAAGGGAACTGTCGATTTGTCTGCGGTAAATAGAGAAAATCTTTCTTACCATTTAAACATAAAACCAGCAATCTCTAATAAGTTAACCCAATTAATAAAAATAAAAGAAAAACAGATGTCTATGCTTAAATATAAATAAAATCATCTCTAATTTCTCCTGTTTGGCACAAAGTGGTGTTAATGCTGGCCCAAGTCTTGGTCTTTCCATAAATTACACAAAAACACTTGATATTATTTTTAATAATTTGTGATTCACTTTAACTTTTTGAAATGAACTTTCATTTTAACTATAATTATGCATACTATGCATACTTTAAATGTGCTGATTATTAATACCATCAGTTGGAGAAAGGTCATTAAGCACTCAATCATCAGCAATAACATCACCAAAACAATTATTTATTCATCTCCAGAAAATGTGGCGAACCCTAGAGGGGCGGATATTCATAATCACTAGATGTTCAAAATCTAGAACATTATTATTGTGCAAAAGTTTTAGGCAGGTGTGAAGAAATGCTGTAAACTAAGAAGGTGTGACAAAATATCTATTTAAAATTTTTTATTGAATTTATTCACAAGATGCAAAGTGAACAAACAGAAGAAAAATCTAAATCAAATCAATCCTTACCCTTTTGACTTCAAACCAGCATCAATTCTTACACTTGCACAAAGTCAGGGATTTTGTAGGATCAGGGTCAGGGGTTTGATTAACCAATTATGTCTTCTTCTTCTGTCTTTCGGCTGTTCCCTTTCAGTGGTCGCCACAGCGAATCATCTGCCTCCATCTAACCCTCTCCTCTGCATCCTCTTCTCTCACACCAACTAACTTCATGTCCT
>JAQMYK010000002.1:22279797-22292536 GCA_030014345.1 Clarias buthupogon
TTATACTGATTCAGCAAGGTCTCGCCCAGGCAATGATGTCAAAGCAGACAGGAGTTTCAAAATGGGCGGTTCAAGCTATTTTTAAGAAGCAAAAAAACTGGCAATGTTAAGGACTGTGGCTCAGTGGTTGACCAAGGAAATTAATACAGCAGATGAAAGACACATCATGCTTGCTTCTCTTCAACATCAGATGTCCAGCAGTGCCATCAGCAAAGAATTGTTGAAAACCAGTGGTACCCAACTACACCCCTCTACTTTTCTGACAAGTCTGGTGAGAAGCCCAAAAGCCATACCTCCAACATGGAAACAAGGATAAGCGACTCGACTATGCAAGAAAACATGGGAACTGTAGTGCAGAAAAAATGGCAGCAGTTACTCTGGACTAATAAGGACAGGAGGCAGTTTGGGCTGGAAGGGCTGGAAAGCGATACAATAATGAGTGTCTGTAGGAAACAGGGAAGCACGGTGGAGGTTCCTTACAAATTTGGGACTGCATTCTGATTGGCCCCAAATTTAATCTGCAGCAGGACAATAGCCCCAAAAATACAGCCAATGTCATTAAGAACTATTGTCAGTGTATAGTAGAAATAGGTGTACTGTAAGTGATGGTTTAGTCCCCACAGAGCCCTGAACTCAACATTATCAAGTCTGTCTGGGATTACATGAAGAGACAGAAGGATTCAAGAAAATGTGTGGTTAGTTATCCAAGATGTTTGGAACAACTTACCCGCTCAATTCCTTCAAGAACTGTTTACAAGTGTTCCTGAAACTTTTTTCTTTTTTTTATTGATAAAAATAAACTATTAACACTTATAGTTTTAAAAGCATTCTTACTTTTAAGAATTTCAGCTACCTTTTAGCATTTTTTCACACCTTCCTAAATTGTTTGCACTGTACTGTATATCTTTTTTTCCTACACGATCAGGTCTTACCAGAGCGAAAAAAAATTATGACTACATTGGAATGCGACCCAAGCCTTCAGTGATATATGAGCTACAAGCACTAATCTGTTCCTTTGAGAAGCTCAGTCAATGGATGTGGCAGCATTTATGATGTTCCAACTTTAAAGTGCGCAACTAAATTACTGTCCAAAATAAACAGTCATTAGGATAATACTCATACTGTATATTGTGAATACTTTATAGGCGGACCATGAAAAGGCTGGCAAATACAAAATCAAGCACTCTTCTCTTTCCCCTTCTGATGCTTATGATAATTATTTGTAGTGTCTGAAATGCAAAGCAATTGTATACTATGCAGGCAATTACAGTTTGCACTCAATTAATGATTAATGTTACATAAACATAATACTCCAGTTTATGAATCCCCATTTATTAAAAGCCATATAAGCAGAATTATTGATGGTGTGAGGGAAAAAAACATACTCAGGATGCCATTTAAACAGCATTTCCTCTGTCTGGCTGACTTTCATTACAGAAAATCAATCTTCATCCAGGAACATTTAATGTATGTTTATAGATGGATTATGGGGTCTAATAAGGTGATGTGACATTTAATTTCTATTACATCATCCTGGTGAGTGGGAGTTAGTAATTAAGCTCTTCCTCCTAGCATTTCCTGAATAGTGAGACAACAGGGGGAGAGGCTCGCTCTCGCTTTGTTAAGCATCTTGAGTATATAATATTCACCTGAATACAAAGTGGGACGCAAAATCTAGTAAGAACCTGTAAAGGGCCATACAAAATATCTGAAACGCTCTAATAAAAAATACCTAATTTACATGTGTACTGACGGAGCTGATTATTTCACTGAACGCCTAAACATTTAGACTGAAACAAGTTTATTTACATATTTGTTTTGATGAGTGCAAAAGAAGAAAAATGATCTTTAAACATTCCACAGCCAAGTACACTTTTTAAACACTGGACTAGCCGTGACAGCCCACAGATATGACTCACCAAATGATTTATTCCAATACTGTTCCAGCCTTGCATAATTGGTAAGAAGGATATAACTGTTGGAATAGTCCAGCATCCTCCTATCATAAGAGCAACTCTCAGTGGTGTCATCTTGTTCCTGTAGACCAGAGGCTGACAACAGATGGCATAGTACCTGCAACAAAAGTTTTAAAGGCATTTTTTTGCATATATAAAAAAACAAATTTAATACTAATAAGTTTATGGCAACCTTTTACAATAAGGTTTACTAGCATTTTATTCTTATCTAACACATTAAACACTTGAAATGTAATTAAATAATGAACACATGTATTTTTGAGTATTAAAATATGACAGATTGTGCAGTTATACTGTAAGTTAATATCTGATGGGGTGCTGTGATGCTTAAAACTTATAATTTCTATCCCAGCACATCTTGGAGTGCTTTATTGCTCCATTCCGACAGAATGCATTAATTATTGCATTTTGTAATTTATTAAATAAAATCACATATTTTTAGGCACTGATAGTTACAGTATATATTGTAGAACATCCATGAGACAAGTACTGTAATTTCCTGTTCGCTTACACTTATATTACTTACAACAGAGCTGCTATAAACAATCATCCCATTGCTAGTCTCTCTCTTATGGCTTGTGCCATAATTTGCAAATATCATTATTATACAAATTCACTGATCAGCCATAAAACAAAAAAAAAAGCCAAAAAAAAAGTCAATGCTGGCAATGATAGAAAGGCACCAAAACACCCAGCGCACCACAGCCTGCCATGCACGAGGTCTAAAAGTCAAAGAGCCAAAGGCCGCCGAACCCAGCCACCAAACCCCCCGCATTCAAACAAACAAGTCCGTCCCAAGGAGAACCACAGCACGCAAATGATCCGTTGCCAACGTCCAGCACACCCCAGAGACCCTGAGGGCACAAAGGGGCCAGAGCCGCCCCGGTGGCATAAAGGGAATCCAAAGTGGGTTGTAATGTTAGTATTTTTAATGTTATAGTTGATCAGTCTATACAGTAATTATATGTATAATATCTAAGTATTATATATAATACGTATTATATATAATATCTAAGTATTATTACATTTAGATAATGAGGAGAAACTGTGATACAAATACCTGTGAATGAGAAGTGACAATAGAATGTGCCATGAATCAACACAGTTATACTATTGATGATTAACTGACCAACAACTTGACCAATAGTAGCCTTATTTTATTTATCATTTAAACTAAGGTCAATTAGTACTGTATGTGTTACCTTGTTTTGTGACTTGCTGAAGTTCTTGATTTATTACTGGTAACTGTTGGGATAATGATGGTTATTGTACAAAGACATGCAAGTTTTGAAGTGGGATTTGGCAAGTGGGGAGCCCAAAAACAGTGTAGTGCAACAGTGCAGCAGGGTAAAATGTCTCACCCCAAACTAACTCCCATAATAGCTACCATAACATTGATGTCTAGCAAGATACAAAGCCTAATTTCACATAAAACACCTTGTGTGTGTTTAGTGATGTTTTTTGAGCCCATTTTGAAATGAAAAATCCAAACAAATCCAGCATCCACTCACTATGCCTGTGATGCTAGTTAGCAGCGCAACTTTAAATACTTTGCCACTGTTGGAACCACGAGTTCACCCGCATTCATCACTGTATTCAAATGAATAGATAAGAGAACAAAAAAAAAGACGTTGCCAGTAAAGGAGGGGCCATGGAGGGGTGATATTATGTTCTTGAGCAAGAATACCAGTAATATTACCCTGAAGCAAAGCCAGGTTGCATCCAGGCTGCAACACAAGCATTTTAATCGTTTGCTTAACATTAGCATCAACCTATGACTCTAGAATAATGGCAAAATCAGCGGGTGCAAATGAGATACACCCACGAGGATTTAGAAGAGCTGTGCAAGTGAATCAAACAGACATGCACATATATTCATTTTTGCTAGAGCTTTCAACAGCACTTGCATCTCTCTGCTGATGAGCGAGAAACTATGTGAGCACAGAGCTTGGGTAAAACGGAGGAAAACAGTCACACACTCTTGTCTGATGCTGTTTACATTCAAAACATAATTTTGACACACTTTAACCCCTGGTCAGGATAGATTTCAAGTAGCCACCTCCGAATTACCCTCTAGCACCAGCCACCAAAGGGGTTTTAACTTTTTGTATGACATTCAGCATTTCATAATAACCAAGCTAGATAAATAATTTAAAATATTTCTATAACAGAATGAATGAGTCCTGTGTAATAATGAGTTTGTTTAGAAAACTCATTTTGAAATGATTTACTTTTTTAGAGAGATGTTAACACTGCGTATCAAGTCACGCTCTCAAAGCTGTCAAATTTCCGAAATGGTGAATACTGCAAGAGAGAATAATGATGGGCTCTAGGCAAGTTTTGATGCGATCCATTCTACGACACTAGCTTTAAAAAAAAATGTCCACGTGAATGTGAGAAAAGTAAGTCTGGTGTGGAGGAAGTTGTTGATGAATGTATAGCACTCCTATTTTGCAGGAACAAAGGGAGATGACTGTGTGCGTGTGGAGGAATACTGCTGATATAATAGCACAGATGTCTGTGATGGGTTGTTCTATTCGTACGACCGGCAGTAAAAATACCACAGAGACCAGAGTTATCACAGTATCAGAGATGGCACGCAGCCCAAAAAAATAGCTGCTCCTTTTTTCTTATGACAGCCAGTAAAACGTCTTTGCAGGAAAAGTCATATGCAAATAGGAAAAACTTTAAATCAACTTTTTTTGACTTAAGATATTTGTATGTGAGTATTAGCATAAAGTTTTCCCATCCTGCCAAACTAAATACTCAATAATCCCACCACCTGCTGCACAGTGTACAAGAAACAAGGAAATGGTCTGGCTGTTGGTAGGACCAAATCTTACTGGCAATATAATTAGCTTGGCTGGAAGTTAGATAATCTTTCCGTAATCACAAATAAGAAAGTACAGTTTGTCATACAGCTCTAATGACTGTCTTCGGTACTTCGTCACGCAAAAATATAAAAGCTAGCAAGGCACATATTTCCACACCATGAGAGACCCAAGCTTATAGCTGAAATGTTAACCAAAGACATTTTGCAGAGGGCACACACAAAATGCCTCATCAACAGAGACGTTATCGGGGAAGATACACACTCTAGCTGCATGAAGTCGTCCCTATAACAGATTCAAGCACTCACTTATTTTCAGTCTGCATTAATGCACCTTATTTGCTTGGCATGTGTTTGAGTTAAATGATATTATTTGCCATTATTATTCTAGTTACTTGGCAAGTATATAATCATAAAACTGGGCAGAATATTGGAGCTTTCACTTTCCCAGGGGGCTAGATAATAAATTGATGATCTATCCACTGCTGTACAGTCTAAATCTTCAGTTACCTATGTTTTGCTTGTAGCTGCTCTGAGGCTATGTAATGATGAGCAAGTTGAAGTTGTTGAGACTGTATCACTGGTCCACCTAGCTTAGACTTAAAGAGAAAACAAATAAGTGAGAGCCTTAAATATCTAAATGATTCACTTTCCAAAGTTCTTTAACCATATGAGAGACTTTCTTGATTGACTAATTCACTTCTACTTTCATGCAGAATCTTCACAAATCACTTGAAACTGTGTTTTTACGGTAACAGTGGATATATTTAAGCAATATCCCACGAGAACGACTGCTGTAATGAATCCACGTATGGAGTTTATACGCCATACAGAAGAGCTTTAAACACGACAAGTCTCTGTTATCCAAAATGCCAGTAACATGTCCCATCCATCTCAGTTAGTCACAAATGAGGACGTTCTCTATATGTTCCATAATTGCTAGCTCCAGAACTTGGCTTTATCATTTTTATTACACTTGATTTTAAGAATGAAATGTAGGTGTATTTGTTGATCTGAACTGATAATATCAATATAATGTTAATTTCTCAATGCCATACATTAAAAAAGGGGATAGTAGACCTTCACAATTTGGTGACAACAATGATATCCCTGCAGCCAAACAAAAAAACAAAGACTACAGAAATATTTAAAACTCGTTTTAGTTTTTCTCTATTAATGTAAAAGTCTGCTGGACTAGCAATACTCATGGATTCTGCTTTTTTTATGTTAATTCAAAGGCTCATTTTCTGTGATACTATATCATAAACAATTAAGAGATGATGAACACCATCACATCTGAAGTGGACCTTAATGATAAATGAGTGTTTGAATCTTTGAGGGCAGAAAGGAGAAGTATAGCTGCATAAATGCTATCAACATTTGGAGCAAGCTTACATGCTTGTTTGAGACCATTTTTTTTGGTCACTTGGTTTTGATAATTCGCCAAGAGAATTATTGTCTTGTTTATCAGAATTCATCTTCTTAACGATATGGATAAATTTAGCACAACATTCCATCTTCAGAAGTACTTTAAAGAGTAGATCACGATTCCGAAAATCAAAGGCTTTGGTGAAGTCAATGAATACCATATGCAAATCACACTGCTGTTCTCTGCACTTCTCCGTTAATTGCAGAAAACCGAAGATGCCATCAATAGCACTTCTACTACTTCTCTATCCAGATGGCTTAAGACATCATAATATGTCAGTCAAAACTTTCCTTGCAGTACATATCAGCAAACTGCATATAGCGCCCCTCGAGCAGGTACTGTAGGGATAACAGCGGCTCAATGTTGGCAGCTTGCCGGAGCTGGGGACTGAACCCCTGAGTCTTAATCGTTTGAGCCACCACTCCTTCTAACATGCTGCTCCTGGGACTCAGAGCCAAAATCCCAGGGCCAGTTCCTTATCCATAAGGCCACTTGGGCTTGCATGAAGGTAAAAGAAAAGTGTGAAGGTAGTTTCCTCTAGGAACAAGGACCTCTGATTTCTTAGGTGGTTCATCAAATTGTAATAATTGAGTATTGTTCTAGCTTGTCAATAATGTAAAATTCAGCATTCAGTGGCTGATTCAGTAACTCACCAAAGTATTCCACCCATCCAATGTCCTATGGAGAGGACAAATTCTCGCCACTTTAACTCAACACAGGGTAGATCCTTTCAGATCTGAGTACGTATACAGACTTGATGGCTGCACAGAACTATTTTATTTCCAGAGAGGATCCTGGAATCCTCACTCCTTTTCTTTCACAAAATAAAATTATTTGCCAGCATCTTGGCGAATTATCTTTAGCTCTTCAAATGACTGCCATTAAATCTGAGGGTTTAGCATGCAGAAACTGTTTCAGCATCTCTTTTCTCCCACTATTCAGGGTTGTGTCTGGCTTCTTTGCAGGTGATTTAAAGAAGGGGTGCAAACAGCAATGAATCTGTCAATCATTTAATATAAGTTCATTGTTTTTTTTTGGTATATTATTAAGTTACGTATTTGCAAGTTGTAGCAGTCCATGCCGATGTTAAAATGCAAAATGGTGGCAGGTCACTGGTTTTGTTTTTAGGCTCCTTTTTCTATTTTCTTACTCGTCTATAAAAAATCCCATCGTGACCAATGTGTGTGGCTCTCAGTTTAAGTGAGTACAACAGGGGCAAGTGTTAAACAGCATGACATCAGAAACACGACCCACACAGTAGTTTCTCTGCGTGTACCAGCGCACCATGGACTGCATTGTGTTACTTGAAACCTGCTGAATGTCTCATGGCAAATGCAGGACTGCTAGAGGACAGATGTCAGAGGGCCACATGGTTTATGTTATTATAATTGTTGTACAAGTAGCAGGTATCAGACTAAGCGCAAACATAGCAGTGCTGGTAATAAATGAGGCCTGCTAATGCTCTTAGTATTCCAGGATAGACTAAAAACAGCAACACAGATTAACTGCAGGATCACTGCCTAAATGAGCAACATATGTAAATAATTAAATGTAACAGATCTGTGATTGGTTTTTCACAGAACTAGTCTAGTCAATTTTCTGGTTGTGCATTTGAGCTTTCCTGTGGCTACCTGAGTAAAGGCTGGAAGTGCTATCATAAACGGCTGCATAAATAACTCAGCACTAAGCTTGCTTGGCAAAGAACAAGAGCTTACTGTGGCGAGAAGTCCTGCAGTCAAATGAAAAGCATACGTCAGAGCCATGGGAGTGAAGTGAGCAGTAATGACTATTCCAGTGAGCTATAGAGTTGTAACATAGGCAGAGGGCTCTAATGCATGTCTGCTTGCTTTATAGTACTTCTAAAAATAAAACTCTTAAGATTAAGTCTCGCCTCACCTGTTCAGCTGTCTTTAGGGCACTGTGAAGCATCAAAAACAGGAGACAACTACATTAGACTGGTGATTGCTGCCATTTATAAGTGCAGTTATTTCAAGCAAGTTTTTATGCTTTAAGTGCACCAGGTTTCCAAATTGCTAATGTTCATCCAGTTCCTCCCACACCTCACTAAAGCAGAAATACTGAGGCAGCTCAATGAAAGGCTTTTTATGAAGTCTATGGGAATGATTGAAAATGCCAGGGGCACAACATATGTCCCAGAAAGGAAACTGTGGTGTGTTACATACACGCCTGGGTGAAAACATTTCTTTATTATGGTCATAGAAAAAAAATAACATGTGGATTTTACATAGTAAACAAAACAATTACAAAATATTAACTCATTTGTTTTCATCACCTACCATCATACTTAAAATAATAAATCTGTACTGACACAACTGCTAGAAACCTGCTAGAAAATTTATTCCAGCAAGGCCATCAGTGTTTTATACTGCCTAATTAAGCTTTAACAGACTTGCAGTAATTTGAACCTTGTGGCTGGTAGAAAATTATAGTCAATATTGCAAAATAAAATAACAGTCTGACAGAAGAAGGAAAGGTAGTTCGGGAAAGCTGTCACCGGGTATATAGTATATTAATGACTACAAATCTAAAACATGGACTGTTCAAAATATTTTTGCTTCCAACAGTGATGACATCACCCATGAATAAGCAAAACTGTTCTGTCATTATTTTTTTTGTGTGTGTGTGTAAAAGCTTTTATTGTGTTTGTGTGCTTTGGCCAGCAGCAGCCTATGTGCTTGTGGACCCAAAGACATTAAATAAACCCATGCCTAGACGTCTTTTTCTTTAAACTTTCAAAGAACACTGCTACATTACACCTCCATAGCAGCTTGTACATTGTAACTATAATGTAATCTATTAAAAATATGTTGAACTATTTAAAAAAAGGAATTAATTTTCAATTGATTTATGAGGGTGTTCAAGTCAAACCAGGACTTGAGATGAAATTTCATGTGAATGAAGGTGTAACGGTGATTGACATTCACAGAAGACTTCAAGCACAGTATGGTGCTGAGACTCTGATCTGCAACAAAACTTTTTATTGGTGCAAACATTTTCAAAGGCCATGTCCATGTCACCATCTTGCAGAAAAGATGCTTCTGTCTGTGGGAACTGTACACACAATCATTTATGAACAGGACTTGCACATTACAGGAACTCGGCTGGGAGTTACTGCCGCATCCCCCGTACGGTCCTCACCTCGCTTCAAGCCATTTCCATTATGCATGGCCCAATAAAGGCGTTCCTGAGGGGCCAGTGTTTCCGTCAAGAAGTAGGCAGTCAAACATGGCTCTGGTGCCTTGATGGTACCCAAGCACTAGTGAAATGCTGGGATACGTGCATTAGTGCAGCTGGGGATTATATAGAGACATAAAAGGAGTTTTTACTCTTGTAACTGTGTTCTGTTGTTCTGTACAATGAAATGTACCGATTTATCTTGAACCTCCCTTGTACATGTCTGATATACGCTGCTGAGATTGGAATTAAACATTATATTTCACGACTAGGCACTAAATGCTAAATATAACTGCATACAAGTATTCATTCTAAGGTAGCTTAGTTTCAAAAAAATATTAAATACTTTATACTTCTTTACTTACTAATTTGAACTTCTCAAGGTTCAGATTTTTTAATTTCAGAAAAAGGAGAACTTAGGATTGTTGTGTATACAAATAACTTAAGATGTGCTGGGGTAGATAGTGAGAGATAGTGAAAATAATTTAGAATTATTAAAATTGGTTTTGGATTTCCTTTATTGTGCTCATGTCTCTTGTGAGACATGTAAGAAGGCAGATAACAAACTGAGCTCCACAGGTCAATTAGGGAGTAAATGGTTGCTAAAAATTTCACACGTGTTTTCCACACACTAAAATGAAATGATATGCTTAATAAGAAAGTTGGTTTTAAATGACTGTCTGAAGGACAGTCAGTGAGGACACATATTCTTCAAATCCCTCAGTGTGTATGCTCACTTTAGTAAACCATTTTCTTAGGGCTGCAACAACGAATCGATTAAATCGATTACTAAAAGAGTTGGCAACGAATTTCATAATCGATTCGTTGTGTCGCGCGACGCGGAGACATTTGATTATTAAAAAAAACTTTAGTTGAGCGCGGAGCGGAGTGAACACATCTTCTCTCTCTGCTCTTTGCCTGCTGTGTGTATGTCTGTGTGGGGGCGCGTCATTGGACACCGTGCCACACACATATACACACACACACAGACCCCTCCTACGTTCACCTTTACAGACACACACACACTCTTTCTCTCTGCTTTACATAGAAAATAATAATTTAGAAATAAATAGAAATAATTTGTTTTATTTTTACTTTACAGCAGTGGATTACGGAATTAGTGTGTTTTTTAAATTTTAATTTGGTGTACGAGTGTTTTGGAATACCAGATCGCTTCCGGAACGAATTATGCTCGTAATCCAAGGTTCCACTGTATGTCCACAGATGTAAAGCATACATGTCTATGTTTTTTGTGTTAGTCCATTTTTATTTTATTTTATTATTATTATAACAGCTCAAGGAGCAACATGTTTGTGCACTTTCTAAAGATTTTAGTCATAATTTGAATAATGGGTTGGAATGCTTTTCTTGTTTTTTGTTTTCTATCCGATTCATCGGAAAAAAAACCCCCGACAGATTAATCGTTTATTAAAATAATCGTTACTTGCAGCCCTACATTTTCTAGAACATTTGTGAAATGCCTGATATGATACTTTTCCAGTGACCGAAACAGAAGATACTCTTTCTCACTTTAGCAATGACTAAAAATGCCTGAAACAAAATTCATGACAGCAATAATCAGCCAGCCACTACAGTCAGTGAGGACAGTGAGCTTACAGGAAATGAGCCTGAGAATTCTGATGCTGACAAACATCCCTCCAGTACATCGGCAAGATATATATATAAACAGAGATCAAAAGAGAGAGAGAGAGAGAGAGACGAAAGATACAGCAAATAAAATAACTAGAAATGAGGTCAGGCACTTGGTATATGATTAACTTAAAAAAATATTTCTTTTTTTTTCTCCCCTTGTGACCAGAGTAACAATCCAGGGTATGAAAGATGCATGCCAGACAAGCCATGTGCTCAAAGGCTTCCAAGTGTTCTCCCTTAAACATCAGTCAGAGCTAAACTGGCAAAACTGGAATGAAGAAGAGCAGCGTTGCTCGAGCTGTGTTTTACAGCATACTTGGGTCAGATATGGAGCTGAGATTCCTGAAGTGTATTAACACGTAATCTTTTCTCCTCTATCATTCATGCCAGACTGTTTATTTTTTACAGAAAAAAAACCTGCTAGATTAAATGTTCTAGCATATAATGGATAACAGATGAATGCACACTCAGTAAGCTTGGACAAATTGGTTTAACGGACCTGAGCACAAAACATGTGTATGGTAAGCATTAAAGAGCAGTGCGCATTTGGATAAAGATAGCTCCTGTTTTTATCTATTTGACTTCATTCTTTAAAAGCATCATCTATTCATTTACTATAATTACTTACTAGTCCATTATACAGTCTAGTTATTTGGAAGTAATAAGAAAAATGGCATAATGTCTTACAGATTGGGAGGCAAATAAATCTATAATAATTTAGTTTTTATGCTGGTTTTCAAATCCATTTGGAATTTGATTTGAGTAAGGGACTTCTTGTACTTCACTTATCTAAACTTAATGAGCAACACACAATGTTCTGTTTGCGGGAAGTGTGTGTCTGTTTTTGGATGTGACGCTTGTGCTTCATCAAGAGCCATCAGGAACTTGTCCAACAGTTCATGTTGTACTGATTTTGCACTCTAGCACACTAGATGAAACAATGACTTTGCTCTGATGCAAGGTGTGCAGACTTTACATGTACATCTATAATTTACCGTGTTAGGTAAAGCAGTGATGAAGATTAATGATATCCTCAGTGTACATGCAAAATAATATGCTCATGAGGTAGAATGTTTTTAATAATGAGCAGGTCTGTTTACCTATAAAACAATATGGCCATGTTACATAATTTTTTATTTTAACCTTAGACTGAGAGCTCTAATTGTGCAGCCAGCCAAAATATAATTTAACACCAGCGAATTACTATTTGCACTGATTCTATGAGCACAAATGAACACTCCTACACAATTTTTTATGGAGCAACGTAAAAGAGTCTGGAACTCAATTTGGTCCAAAAGTGGGGGGGGGGGGGGGAATGCATCCTCGTCTTTCTCACAATACAGTTTGTGAGTTGTTCCATATTTACTTCACTCCACTTCAGGATAAAATACAAGATTCACTATCAAATAAAAATGGAACTTGGTCCTGTATATATGGGAATATGTATTCAACGAGAGACGGCACGGTGGTGTAGTGGTTAGCACTGTCGCCTTGCACCTCCAGAGTCCGGGTTTGATTCCCGGCCAGGCTTGATTCCTGTCTCTGTGTGCATTAGTGATGCGCGGGTCGTCTGGTAACCCGCGGGTCGGGTTGGGGCAGGTAAAGAAATTGTCACTTATTTGCGAGGCGGGTTGGGGCGGGTCATTAAAAACAAAA
>JAQMYK010000002.1:22292636-22303845 GCA_030014345.1 Clarias buthupogon
TTGCATGTTCTCTCCGTGCTTGGTGGGTTTCCTCCGGGTACTCCGGTTTCCTCCCACAGTCCAAAGATATGCAGATTGGGCTAATTGGTGATCCCAAATTGTCCGTAGTGTGTGTGCCCTGTGCAGGGTGTACCCTGCTTTGTGCCCTAAGCCTCCTGGGATAGGCTCCAGCACCCTAAATACTAAATGCTAATACTAAAGTCATTGAAATATATGTCTAATTTATTTGACTAGTTTGAATGACGTAAAGTGAATGACTTCAGTTTCATTCCAGGACTTGCGTAATCAAATCATGTTGGTTGTACAAAGTCAGATTGTGTTAACACAGCTCAATTCATTCAAATAAAGCTAATGCTAAAGCACTTTTGAATTTTAGATCTCTCTCCCAATCAGTTATTCATTCATTATACCACTTAACCTGTACAGGACTGCTGTTAAGCCTGGATCCTATACCAGAGCACTTGGACACTAGGTGTGATACACCCCTGACAGGGCACCAATCCATTACAGGGCGCACAAGCACACACACACTCACTCATCCTACAGGCAATTTGGAAAAAACACCAATTAGCCCAACCTGCATGTCTTTGGACTGTGGGAGGAAAGCGGATGGCGGCTTTATGAAAGAATGTCTCCTGGGATAGGTTTCGGGGACCCTGTACGTTATACAAAATAAATAAATAAATAAAAAATATTTTTTTATTCTAGATTGAAAGTCTTTAAACTAATCTAAAAACTTTTGTTTGCTAGTAATGCAGTCAATTCTAACACTGTATTAACACCTGTTTATCCGGGCAACTATTCAGTAATTGGCCAACCATGCAGCAGCAGCACAATAAATAAAAGCATCCAGATACTGGCCAAGAGCTTCAGGTAACTCAGGGGAAAAAATCTCTGATTTTAAATTTTAGATTATTATTTTGAGATTATGAAGGTATTTCTTTAGACTCTACAGGATGATACAATCAATTGACAGTCTTGTTGTTGAGGACTGAGCTGACAAATCTAAAGTAACTTGAATAACCACTCCTAAGAGCTGTGCTGAGTAAAGAGGCACCTCAGTATACACAACATGTTAAACCCTGAGGTGGATAAGTCACAAAAGAATAAAATCACGTTGAGCTCCACTCCTTTCAACCAAAACTAAACAGTTGAAAAAATTTAGTCTGGTATTTAGATTTTGCATGGATCAGCAGTTGTACTGGGATTCTAATAAAGTGGTCAGTGGGAATACTACTCTTTTGAAAATGTGATCATGGTTCTCATGCCAATTTTATGGATATCGTGTTTTTTTTATGTACAGGAAACAATCAAATAGGAATATTTTGATGTTTTTTACATGGCATGCCGAAACAAAAAAAGCTCCACTCTCTGACTTTTTATTGTCTTGTTTATTATTTACCCTTTGCCCTTGTTTTACTTGTGCCTTTGGATCTCTGTATTAGCCTTCAGTGGTACATTTAACATATATTTTCATGTATAAATAATGAATTTATACACTCTGACAACGCACTGTATTTACAATTGCACAGCTACAACAATAAAATGTTATGATCATATACCTTATGTTTACCTTTTGGGAAATTAACAGAAAATGTCCACTACATGTTTTCATGTTGAGAGAAAATATCAGCAGACTACAGTTATATTGGAATTGAGTCTTGATTTAATTCTGCTACATTATAAAGGGATTCAAAGCTACAATAATGATATGCCTTTGGATTCCCCTAAAAGTATCATGTGGACTGTAATTGGCTTCGTAATCACAGTGTTGGGTCTGATTTAGCAGCTGAATAAACCGAAGTCAGCTTGAATCACACTAAAGTCACCATGGAAACAGCACCATCATGCTCTACGCATATCTTCACGAAATTTAACTCAGATTTGCCAAGGCTTTTATGACTAAACACTGCACGACTGCCATGACAACAGCTAAATTATGGAATTCTCCTCATGTCCTGTAGGAAAAAGATAGAAATACCTGAGAGGCTGATCATGCATCCCTAAACATGTCTCTCTGTTTTTGGCAGATAACATGCGAAGGACATTTAAGATGTGGCCATGGAGATGTGTATGCATGTATTAGTGTGTCAGTGTATCCAACCTGTCCAGAGATATGCAGCACAGGTGCAGGATGGAGGCAGTGGTGAGTAGCACGTCGAGCGAGGTGCGCACCAGGCAGAACGTCTCGCCATAGATCCAGTTCTTATTGATTAGTTCGATGGCCCCAAATGGCATCACTAGTACTGATACCAGCAGGTCAGCAAAGGCCAGCGACACTATGAAGTAATTGGTCTTAATTTTCCTAAAATGAAAGCGAGACATTTTCCTTTTTATTGAAAAAAAAAAACACAATTACATTCTGTATTGAACTTGTATACTTTGACAATTTGGATGGAAAATACAAAAGAATCAATTATGTACAGTTTTCACTTTTCCATTCCACAAACACCACAGGCTGAATACTTGGAAAAAGACTGAACTGCACATTGCTATTAAGTAGTGTGTTTTTAAGGGGATAGTACATAGAATTATGCATTTTAATTAAATAGGGTTAAAATTGGCAAAAAAAACTTTATTAAATTTAAATTTTCATTTTTGATTTTGATAATGTTTTTAAAAATAAAATTAACTTGATACATTAAATAAGGAATATTTAAAGGATATGTTATAAAATTAAATTAATTATGGTACTATTTTTATTTTTGCACAGTTTTCCCGACAGAATAAACTGGTATTATTCCCAACTACGATTGCCTTCCCTGCATACACAGTGACATGCACACAGCATCAGAAATAAGTGAGGTAAATCATCTTACCTTTAAATGAGTATACTGTATGTACAAGTATTAGCTTTAGATTATTAATCATACAGATATATTCACTGCTTACATTTGAAACACGGACCATGCTGTTTGCTATTGAATATACAGTATAAACTGATCAGGCATAACATTAACCACACATAAGATTAACTCATTCATGTTCATTATCAATTATATACCAGTTAACTGATGACAGGTCCATGGGCAACCAAGACTCACCCATGCCCATTGGGACCAAAGACCAGCCTTTATGTCCAATACCACAGAAAAGCACTGCGGCACTGTGAATGCTGGCCACTATAGAAAGACACCTGGACACTCATGCACGTGGCCCAGCAGGCAAAGAGTCCAAGGCACCCGGGCTAACCTCAAAACTACCCAGATCCCAATCTGAGCGAGCACCCATGAAATGTGGTCCAAGTCCAATCCCTGTGCTGCATTTTACAAAATGCTAAATGCTGCATTTTACTTTTTGTTTAAAGTTTTACATAGCTTTCTCAAATGTTTTCATTAAAAAACTTACTATTCATATGCATGAACTTATATGATGCAATTGCAACATTTAACAATCATATTATACCATTCATTTAAATTTATTAAAATCAATCGACTAGCACTATATTAAAGTTGGGAAAAGACATAATATGGCATGATTTACATGCAGTTTAAAACATGCAATTTTTTCAGGGGTAGTTAGACTTTTTATAACAACGTATATAATGTAGTTATGGATGTTCAATTACTGGTCATAGAAATTCATCTTATTACACATTTATTCAGTCATTTTTAGTTCTGCTTCATTTCTGAGCACACCTAATCCAAGTCTGTAGGATGTTCATTTGGCTCAAGTGTGCTGGAAAAAAATAGATCGGTAGGACATAGATAAGGTTAATTTTCCTTATAGACTGAGGTGGAACTGATATGCTGTGCCATTGTGATTAGTGCCACTGTAATTAGGTCAGTTTACCAAAAGCTAATAATGACATAATTAACTCAAATGAAATCAGGTGTTATAGCAATGCAAACACTATATTTAACACTACAGTGGCTCTTGAGAACTAAAGATGGGTGCTTTCAGCTGGTCCATTAGGCAGATAATAAGCCCAATTTAAAAGCTTAAAACAGATTTTCAAGTGATGTGTGATTCAAAATGGACAGGAAAGCGCTTCTGTAAAAGGCTGCAGAACTGTTGTAAAATGAAGAGTTTTACACTTCTTGGAAATAACATATTGATTTTAGTACTACTACCTACTATTGTTATTGTGCGTATTTATTGTTGTATTTTTCAAAGCTGGAAATATGTGGTAAAAAAATGTGATTCATGGGGATAGAGGGATCTCTAAGGATGCTACGGAAACTTGTGTGGATAAAAATAATACATCCTTTCAAAAACATCCCTCAATTACATGCAACAAAAGTTTAAAGACTTCACTCACAAACAATCTAGGAACCAAAGCTTGAACAACTACAGTTCCTCTGATATCAGTAAAAGAAGTACAGAATTCTTGTTTGCTTTGAAGTTTATGCTGGATACATTCTCTGTGCATGTTAGTATTATGCGCAGGGGAGGAGCGACTGCAGCGAATAGCCCAAGCCATGGCCCCTTGACTCACACACACACTCCCTGATATCACAAGCAGCATACAGACTTATATATAATGCCCTGACTCCACCAGGACTCACACTTGCTACGAAAATTTGAGTGATTTTCTTTTGTTTCTGTTTCATCCATTATTAATAAAAAAAAAAGAAGCTAATGAAGTTATGAATGTGTCATTGGGTTTTATTGCATTTCACATCAAGTAAGCATTAGGTCCCATTGAAAATGTATCATTTTTATTTGTTCATAAGAAAATTAAGTTTTAAAACCGACAAACTCACTGGTTTTGTGTGATCCAGTGTTTTCATATACAGAATACTATGAAAACACCAACTTCACAGCATCAACATGTATGCGTTCTAATTTGTGTTATACCGTAAATATACTATGCATGTTATCCTGGCTGCTGACAAGGATGTTAGTTCATGGGCTATAATTTCTTATTTGCTAATATATTTGCAATTTAATTTCACTTTGTTTTATTATTACACCTTCAGGAATAGGATACACACTGTATCGCTACTAAATCCTGTGCTACAAATCATACTGCAATCGGAGACTGTGGTTAAGAATTAAGCGTGACCTTAAGCAATAGTTCACCTTGTCTAACATTCAATATGCATGCTCTTCTTCAACTTTCAACTCTTTCTGTCATTTAAATAATTTGGACTCTAAACCCAACATTATCTCCTGAAACAAATCAGACCTAATTAGATTCTCTTCGTATCAATAATTTCTATCTATTCATATGCAGTGATCTTGGTAGAGGAAGAATGGTATATAAATAAAAAGGTGAAAGTTTCTATAAGGATAACAGATTTAATGACAATGTGCAAAAAGGAGAAAGTGAAGTTAGAAGAGGAGGGACTCTGACCTGAGTTGCCGGTCCTTGCAGACGGCCACCATGACCAGTAGGTTCCCCAGGACGCTCATGAGCATGACCAATGATGAGAAGCTGATGAGAGCAACTCTCTTTGCCATGCCGTTGCTGTGGCAACACAGAAATGATAAGGGCTTATTTGACAGCAATCAACAGCATGGCACTCACTAATGTCTGATTAGAAACAGTTCTAATGACCTGATTGACATTTCATGGTCCAATGATGAACCGGCTGAGCACCATGTTCTATTATTCCTATATAAACTCCAGGCAAACTGCTCAACTTGTCTGCACATGTACATATGAAGAGCTGGATTTGATAAATTGACCTGATAAAAGAATTCTGCCACAAACGGAAACGTTGACGTAAGAACTGGCCAGAAATACAGGCATGAAAAGCAGCATCTTTCAGAGATAATGAGGATGCAGGATAAGTCTGCTGACACACAACTAAAAATAATGAAAAATTTGACCTCGAAGAAAGAAAACAGGAAGCCAAGTCTCTGCTCTCCTTTCATCAACATGCTGCACTCAGAGCTTGATAAATCTTGGCAAATATATACTGCAATACTCCATATTTTTAACCTGTTTGAGTAACTTTTTACAATTCAAGATGAAAAGTCAATTAAAATTTTAAAGCTACTGGATACAACATTTCGGTAGAAATACTCACTTAAAGCTACTTTAAAAAAGTCGTGCTCCATGTTTTTGATGTTCTTGATGCATAATGACCACTTTTAGAGAAACTTCAAGGCTGTGTTCAAAATATAGCCATGCGCCTAAATAGTAACAACACTGACCGTATACTTAGTATGATCGTATGCAGTTTGGGATGTAGCTCACGTTTTTCGGGATGAAGCCTGAGAGTGGTGCAAAATGAGTTTGCATAAACTTCTCAGACTTATGGAAATGAGAGGTTAACATCATCAAGAGCTGGCCAATCAGATGAATTATTTTTAATCTAATCACTGTAATTTGTTATCCGGCCTGTCAGATAGTGTTAGCATTGAGGTAATGAGGGTGAGAAACTCCCTTGGTAATAGACTCACATCTGATACTGTATAACTTGTGATATACATGCTATAATACAAAAACATGCTATAATATTCTTGTTAGTTTTTCAATGGCTATGAAGAGTTTCCTAGCTAAACAACTGCTAGCTCCATAACAAAAATAAACAGGCTGATTATTATCTCTCATTCCCACCAAATCAGACAACAAATAATTATCCTACCTTTTTGGCAAAAAAAAAAAAAGGAGAAATGTTCCTCTTACCTACAGTAAATTACTATGACTCCACTCACATACACTTTTTTTTGCTTCTGATTAGTTGTAGCTCTTGCTACTGTATGTAGATGAACTTTTTTCATGCATGAATCTGGGCTGAGATGTCATTGTGTTTGAAGTACAGTACAAGTTCAATTTGGACAGTCCTGATTTTGCCTGACCCCCTGACACTGCAAGGAATGTGAATCACTATTACATGATTATTGGGGGAACCACAGCAGCTCAGGAACATTGTATCATAAGAATAAATAAACCCTCTGATTTAATAACATGTTTCTTTTCCATTTACAACACTGTATGGTTTACTTACACAGAGTCATTTCTTCCACATTCCATTTTCTCACTGTCTCACTGTGATCATGAGGATGGAAGATGTAATGGGAAGAACACTCTTCTTCAAGAGCAGATACAGTCATGTATGTGTGGTGTGTGATGACAGATAAACCTTTCACCCCTCGTGTGTTCTGGAGCTCATGGTGTAATCAGCACACAGCAACTTAATCAAAGCTTTAAGCGAGCTGCCCTCAGGTCAGCTAGTATACCAGCTGCATTGTCAGATGGGCCAGGGAGCAGCTCAGCAATTTCATAAATTACTCATTTAGTGGCATTCACATTAGAATCGATGCAACTGTAACAACATATACAACAAACTGAAAGTATTTTCATCCTACATACTGAAAGTGAAAAGGATATATATTTACTCTAAATCTTATGACTGAAGTAAATGTAAAAATAAAAAAAGAAATGCTATATAGAATCAAAGAATTTTGATAAAGAATTTGAGCATTTCATTTTAATTAAAGCCTTAACGCCATAACATTAACACTATACATATAATTAACATACTGTATGAGCACTAATCAGTAAATTAAATGCCACTAAACTGATGGCAAGGCTGACCCATGCTTCCGGGGGGAAAAAAAACATCCAGTCCGGTCCGATCCCACAGAACAGCCAGTGCAGCACAAATCGCTGAAATAAGTCAATGCTGGTGCACCATAACACCCAGAACACCACAGCCCACTGCATGCACACACACACACACACACACACACACACACACACACACACTCCCCAGAGCTGCACCGCTGGTACTAGGGAAACACAAAACCTAGGTAGTTTTAATGTTAATGTTTTTAATAGTATGGCTGTTTGTTTTAAAGACCAAAACGACCACTAATCATTGATAATTTTTCTTTAATCTGTATAAAGGCTCAGTTTTAATGTTTAGTTCAAATCAAAACTGCCGCCACTATATTGGAAGCATGCATTTGAATATCTTTGTATGATTTAGCATTTTAAATTCGAAAAAAGCCATTTACTCGAACTAATTGGTGCAATCCTAGAATTCGAGCATACAATGGTCAAATGCAAAGTTTGGAAGAATGTGAACTGTAAATTGAATGTGAGCCACACACCAGACTTCCTCATTCGATATCAGTGCCTGACCTCACTATGGCACTTGTAGCTATAGTAACTGATCAAAACCCTACAGCCATGCTTTACAATAGTGGAAAGCTTTCCCAAAAGAATGAAGGTTATTATAACAGCAAACAGGGGACTAAATTTGGATTGGGATGTTCAAAAAACACATTTTGGGGTGATGGTTAGGTGTCCATGAACCGATGGCAATATGATATATTTAGTTGATAATACACAACAATCATTTGAGGCAGCCATTACTCGATCATAAAGTACCACACACATTTGCATAGTTATTCACATCGAGGGGAAATGTAGCACGATGACACTACTGTAGGTTTCCTTTAGGGCGTGGTTCCTCTCAAGGATTCTTCCACGTGTCGTCTAAGGGAGATTTTTCTAACCACTGTCCCCCCCGGCTTGCTCATTAGGGACAAAATGTCTGTCAACACAATATTTACTGTCATGATTATATATACTTAAACACTGATGTGTTTTTAAAGTGTAACTGATCAGTGTATTTAATGCACAATACATGTGCCAAATGTATTTTAAGACAGTTTCTGTACTACAGTTCCTCTGTATGGATAGCACAGAGTAGTCATATAAAAGTAAATACATTGAATAAAGTTATATGCACTTAAGTATCTTATTGGCAAATCCAGCGGCAGATATGAGCTTTCATTTAAAAGACTGGAGTCTACCTGTAACATGATGTCAGATAATTAGGACTGTGGGGAAAGTTCTGTGTAACTGAAAATAAACCAAGCATGATATTCTAGACTTGTTCAGTTTCTCAGCATATGAGCAGCCTAAAATTTTCACTGTTTAGATTGACCTCTACACCCAGTACAGCATTTGCCTGGCTGTGTGACATGTTTACAATCACTGGAGCACGATCAGCCTGATAATCAGCCTTATGCATAATTATTACTTTTTATAAAATCTTGAAATGTGAGGCATTAAACTGACTGGTTAGGCATTTACATAAATATGTGAGTAAAAAACAAGCAAATTAAGAAATTAATGACGGAATAACATTTTATGTTTAAAGTTCCATATTTTACTCTAATTATAACAAGGTACTGTACTGCAACATTGTCTCTAAGCCTGGCTGTTGATGCTCTAGCTCCAAATACCTCTGAGATACCTCAAATTCCTACAGTATGTAACTGAGCTACTGCTGAGCCACACCCCCAGACAACAGCAGATCTGAGCAACAAGCCAGGGGAGGGTATTTTCTTATCTGAGGTCACAATAAGGGAAAAATTTAATTGGGGAATACAAAAATGGAAAAGGACATTTTTCTCTTACAATTTCTGTTTGAACCTGCACACTACTGTCCCAGCTGAATATCCAAACATGACAATAAAAATTTAATTTTGCATAATAGGTCCTCTTTAAAAATGACTAAACTGTATGCTGTTGATAATTAACTGATAAGTTGAGAAATATCCTGATCAATAAAGTCTCAAAACGTGTAATAATTTATCTTCCCTCGACTTGCTTCAGAGCTTTTCACAGAAACTAGAGAGCAAACCAATAATCTGACATTTCACTCTTAGACTTACAAAGGTGAGAGAAAACTTGACCTTAATTATACAGAAATCATCATACTGTCTGTCTCTCGGCATAAAATCCTAAAGTCATAAAATGAGGACATTCATCATCAGATCTTCTCTTGTTAATGTTTGCATCTGAACTGCCTAATTTAACTGCCTGCGCAAGAAGAACAAATGTGTTGATTAGGGAGCGAAGGGCATTATTTGCATATGATCAGTGAGTAATTTATGCTTATATGTGTGTCCATTTTCTCATTTACAATGTCCTTGTTGATAAGTGTGCTTCTTGCTGATAAGTGTAGAAAAAAGTATGTATCGTTCTCTCCATCACTATCTATCTATCTATCTATCTATCTATCTATCTAGATTTAAAAGTATCAAATTTCGATCAACCATGTCAATGTCCTGGCTGTGTGGATGTCCACTGAGTATGTTTTATGAGGCTTTATTCACTCCATTTAACTTCAAATGAACAATATAATTTAAATGACTCCTTAAAGCAGGGGTATTCAAACACAAATCCTATCTGGGCTTTTGAATGGCCGTAATATGAATAGCAATAACCCTGGCTCTGAAATTAGAAGAGGACATTTTATGGACAATATTCAATAGTATAGCGATAGACTTTACTATTTTTTAGACTTTAGTATATTTTACTATACATATATTCTTAGTATTTAGCACCCTTATCTATGCTAGTTCACTAGGTCAGAGATTGAGAATATGTTCAGTCTGGTGGAGTGTTAAGTATTACATTACAAGCACAATTATTAGTATTACAGCACAAATGCATATTCACATGCTTGTTGAAGAGGCAGATGTTTAGTCTTTGTTTAAAGACATCCAGTGACTCATTTGTTTGGACATCCAGGAGAAGTTAATTCCATCACCTGAGTGTCTGTACAGATAAAGGCCTTGATACACATCGTCCTTATATCCTTAAACATGTTGGGTCAATTATAGCAGTGCTACATGCATGGAGGGAGCAGAGTAGGGCATATGCAGGTAAGCATACGCAGGTCCTTTTTAGCTATAAATTAAAATTTCATTTGTCACACACAATCATACACAGTATGATATGCGCTAAGATGTTTTGACGCAATAACCAGTGTTTTAAATCTGATGGGTATACTGTAAGTCAAATGTTAATTGTTTTAAAACAAGCATGACTTAATGCTAAATGCTAAATTATGCTGACTTGGAGCAATTGTGTTCTGTGCAAGTTTCAATTATGTGTATGTGGTCCATGTAATTTATTTTACAATTAAAGGGAACCCTGGTTACAGAACGTTTCAGAATCTAATCTAAACCTAAAGGATTCTGATAATCTGCGAAAAAGAACAGGCTTAGTGATAAAACCCACTTGAAAGCCTGGGTGAATCTAAATGACTGAAGACTACCCTGAGACTCAAAGATGTAGCAGTTCTGATATTTAGAATAAGTAGCTATAAGTTATACCAAAATCAGGTGATTGTTTTAGACTGAATGTCCTTGTGGCAATGAGGCTTAAAATCAAGAAGCCAGCCTCCGAGTGGCGCAGTGGTAAAAGCGCTCGACCTATCATCCGGAGATCGCCGGTTCGAACCCCGGGTGATGCTGTTTTCCTCTCACAGCCGGAGGCACAGAGAGAGCT
>JAQMYK010000002.1:22330122-22340620 GCA_030014345.1 Clarias buthupogon
GTCCATTTTAAATGAGCCTTGGCCCGCAGAACACGACGGTGCTTTTGGACTATGTTCACACATGGCTTCCTTTTTGCATAATAGAGATTTAGTTGCCATCTGCACGGCAGATAGTGTTTACCAACAGTGGTTTCTGAAAATATTTCTGGGTCTATTCAGTAATGTCAATGACACAATCATGCCGATGAGTGATGCAGTGTCTTCTAAGGGGCATCAAACAAAGATCTGCGGCCTTGTCCTTTACACACAGAAATTTCTTCAGCTTCTCTGAATCTTTTTACAATGCACTGGTAATGATGAGATTTGCAAAGCCTTTACAATTTGATGTTGAAGAACGTTGTTTTTAAAATATTCCACAATTTATTTATGCACACTTTCACAGAATGGAGAGGCTCTGCCCATCTTTACTTCTGAGAGACTCTGCCTCTCTAAGACATCCCTTTTATACAGTAGCTAATCACATTACAGACCTGATGTCATTTCAAAAATTTTGCTTTTTCAGTCCTTTGTTGCCCTTGTCCCAACTTTTTTGAGACCTGTAGCAGGCATCAAATTTGAAATGAGCTCATTTAGTGGATAAAAGTGTAAAATTCCTCTGTTTTTATGTGTTATGCTCTCTATTATGTTCTATTGTGAATAAAATATTGACTCATGTGATTCGATAGTCGTTTAGTTTTATTCAAATCTTCGGAATTCGGAATAGCAGTAAAAAAAATAACTTTTCTAAACAGCAGTGGACAAATATAATTGAGATGTGAGTATTTAAGTATTATAAATTTAAAACTTTTACTTATTGGAAGGCATAGAATCGCAACATATTCCTTTCTCTTATTATTGCATGTAGATTATAAAGAAACTGAAACCAGTAAAATTTGCTTCACCAAAGAGCATAATTTTTCCTAGCACCGAAAGTGCCGAAATGCTAATCTATGCCAAAGAAAATGCAGAAATGCTAATCTAAAATGCGAGTGTCCAACTCTACTCACTGGTTATTAAATGCAGCACATGGAACAAGGTTACGTCAATAAACAAATTGAAACTCTGCACTGAACACTGAACGTTTTTAAATAAACACAGATATCAGTCACTTTGTACTTTGTCGGGCCAATCATGGCTACTCATTAGTATGCAGCGATGGCAGGCATTTCTTTAGAAATATAAGAATTTCTGCATTTTTAAAAGACAGACTATTCCTCTTATCATACACAATATGTGCAGCCATGCTCAATAGTCGCTCACTGCCAGCCAAAATGCATGAAGCAGTAAAGTAAACCCAGGCTGCTTCGTCCAGAGCAGTCATTTCTTTATTTCTCTTCATTATTATTTTTGTGATAAGAGTTGTAGCAGATTAAGGCGTAAGCTTTTTCAGGGCTTCTTTTCTATAATATCAGTTCTGTGATCAGCCAGTTGAGACACAACCGATCAGTAAAAATTAAGTGATTTTTATTCGATTACAATCCGCAGGCGATCGACTGGCGCCCCCTTAGTCTTGGGCTCATCCAAAAAATGCCATAAGCTAAGATGAATTTGAAAACATTTCTACATAAAAGTAACTTTGATAAGGAGTATAAAAAGAAACACAGTCAATTTTATGTAAAAACTCTTTGCTTGAATATAATAAATTGTGTTATTTATAAGTAAAACAGCTGGATGTTTTTACTGAACGTGTTGGAGGATATACCAGTAATTTTGGCACACTTGATACTTTCATTTCTATTCTCATGCAAAACCCAGGAGCCTATATTAGGTTTTTTTTTGTTTACATCATGTAATGTGTTTCTTTCTTTACAGGCATGCAAATAATCTTCTGTTATTTATTAATTAATTTTTGTTTATGTAAATATTAAGTTTTGTATGTAAATATTTATTGATTTGGTACAAAATAATGCAGACATGATAGACATAAAAAACTAAATTTGTACTAAAGATAATATGGTGCCTAAAGTACTAAAGACTTTTGCACAGTGCTGTATAAATAATAATTAAAAAATTATTTAAAAAAAAGGTGTGATGATACATGAACAGTCACATAAAAAGAATCATGATACAGAGGCAGTTTGTTTTTTTCCCCATCTCTACTAATTTTGTGAGTACTTTATCCTGATCATGGTCAAGTTGGATCCTGGGAACACTGGGCATTTGGAAATAGGCCCAGAAGGTGATGCCAATCACAACTAGGTGTCTATGTTCCATGGACACACGGAAAACATGTAAAAGGATCAGGTCAGGATTTATGTTTATACTATATTAATTGATGGTGTTCATGCGACCTATTTTAATCTAGTAATTAATCTAGCTTTAAAAACAAAGATAATATTCTGATAGAAACTAACACACAATATGTTCTCTTTAATCTGACTAAGCACACAGTTTCCATCTTTTTTACGTGAAGGACGCTGGAGCTGTGAGCCAGCAATGCTATCCGCTGTACCACCATGCCCCCGTATCCTAATTTTATTTAATAATATTTTCGATAATTGTGAGGACAGAAGATCAATCTTAAATTTGCAAAGCCCTTGGACAAAATGACTTAAAGATAATGTGATTTACTGTAGCATTTTCCTGAACTTAATACCTTATTGTAATTACAATAACAGCCACCAGCTTGGTGTACTGCATGGTATCAGGCCATGAAGCACAGATTTTAAAAAATGGATTTGCTCCCTGAAATATAATTTCCTAGCTCAAATGAGGAGGGAGGGGTAATGGTAGAAACTGTATTCGTCATGAAGTTAGTGTCTGGGTTCAGTGGCCATTTTTAGACAAGTGAGCGTGAATGAGAGCCAAGTTCCCTCCCACAACTGTTGCATTTAAAGCAGCTCTGTTTGAATCATAAGTATAATTCACACACAAACACACACACACACACACACACACACCACACACCACACACCATAGCGCTCTTTAAATCTTTAAAGTTGTGTCAAATCCATTAGCTCTTAATCCTATTGCTTCTGCATTGTTTAAACAACTATTTTTAAAATGGAAAGAGGCACCAAGATTAATCTTTATTTACACATGGGAACACAAATTTAGCACAGAACCATGTATGTCTATTTTAATTATTCTTAATGTCTTCAAAACATTACCAATTCTTAAAAAAAAAAATTGATTATGTATCATTTAAAAACAATAAGATGCCATTTCTGTCAAAATGAAAATAAAATATCGAACAACTGCGGTCATTAAAGTCTCCAACAAATAAAACAAGACAAGTCAATAATGAGGTCTTAGTAACTGCACAGACTCACTACTGGTTTTGACTGTCACTGAAATATATTCCAGGAAGATGGAGCGTTATATCTATGAACGATCTCACCAAGTCCAGTATTTACTTTGGAAGCCTGTAGCAGAAGTCAATTGTGAGGGCAACTTTGATAAAATCCAGGTGGTGTATTTATAAAACCAAGCTATACAAGGCTCCTAACTGGGCGGTTTAGGATAGAACCTTCAAAATTGCTGTATTATTCAGCCTAAGAGTAACCCTACAAGCATTTGCTGTCAAATCCGGCTCCTAAACCTACAATACCCCTTAAAAGGAATTACAGACAATCGTAAAATGGCTCATATCAGAATTAAGTGATGGAAAAATTATCATAAAAAAAGCTATTTCCCCAGATATGAAGTTATCACAGTGACTGTGGAATTAGTAAGGTATGCTGTTAAGTCATTAAGCAATACAGTATAACTAGAGATGAAGGTTTTGTCAAATCGTTACTACCTACCCATCACAGCAAAATGTGGTAACACAGTATAGATTCAATGAGATTAATAGACAATAACAAGCTAGATTGCAACATGGGTGTGTAAAGGTGCGGTGTCATGCTTCATGCTGTGCTACATGTTTATTGAGTCTGGTTAAGTTGGACTTTAATCGTTCATTCATTCCTACTCAGTAACTGTTTTTTTTCCTGGTTAGGATTTCTGTAACTTACTTAAACACTGCATTATATTTTCAACCTAATAAATTAATTAAAATATCTTGATCACAGAACTGGATGAAAACAGCTCTTCTCACACACACGCCTATCCCAGGAGTCTTAGGGCACAAGGCCGGGGACATGGTGCCAATTCATCGCAGTGCACACACACATACTGTACACACGCACTCACGCTCATTCACATGGAAGTGAAACAAAGGGTCACTAAACAATTGGGATGAAACGCACGCACCAGGGACCGACTGATATAATATGTTCACGACACCTGCAATGGATGAAGATTTGATTTGTATTACAATTCGGTACAAATCTACATTTTTAGATTTTGTTAGAATTTTAAACAAACTTAGCAAATAATTCACTTCCTTCCACACTGTGCTGTGCTGCCCGCCAATGTGTGACTAGTTTAGAGCACACCAAGGAAATATAGAGGAACACATGGATTGCCACACAACAGAATCGCAATATGTAACTGAATCTATTTCTTCCCCCATCTCTACTGAATAACAAAAAAATCTGTGAATAACACGGCTAATGATTTAAGTACATCACTGTTCAGCTACACGGCCATGTCCCATATAGTTTTGTTAAATACCTACAGTCTGTACACTGTAATATGGTGCTCGAACAACATCAAACAACTATATAAAATCCAAGCTTGATTTTTCCCATTTGACTGCTTTGCAATTTAATATTTTGGTACTTTGCAGGTGTCTAGTATTTTTTGACATGAAAGAGTTATTTTATGGCGCTCATTGTATGATAAAGAAATATATGCGCATTCCTTAGCCGCAGCAGCAGGTTCCCTGGTGGATCAGTGGTAAGCACTCAGCTCTCTCATTGCTGAGACCGATGTTTGAGTCTTGCTCACTCCATCAGCATAGTTGCTGAAAGAAAAGAAAAGTAAACCTACTTTCAGCAGCATGTGCAGTTCATGGATATATTTCAGTCAGAAGTCAATATTGTGTTTGGGTTGTTCATTCAATGACATCCCAACTCCATGCAGTCATGGTTCAGCGTCATTTCATTAAAGTAATTGAAATTTTCAAAAACAACCTAAAACCAAAGGTGTTTCAATGTACATAGCATTGCCAGTCCCAAGCCTGAATAAAATGGGAAATGGGAGGGTTGCATCAGGAAGGACATCCGGCATAAAACCTGAGCCAAGTTGTGGGTTGGATGGTCCGCTGTGGCAACCCCTCAATAAGAACAGCTGAAAGACTAACAACAACCAATGGTGGTTCAATGTCCATAACACCCAAAATTAACACTGCTACAGTGTTTTTCCAACATCTTGACAAAAGGATTAATTAGATATACAGACAAACACACCGAAAGAAATAAAGAAAGAAGGAAAGAAAGAATTCTTTGAGTCCTCGCATACTTTGTGGAACCCTGTCAAACTCAAATTACGATACATCATCATTTTTGTGAGACTCCATAATTGGGTGAAGTCTTCTCTTGATTGCTGACTTTGACACAAATTTACCCACCTCACATATATAGTGTGTGATATACAGTAAATGGTGCACAAAGCAAGTTAAAAAGCTTTCAGTATAATAGCTAGCTACACTTAACCAAATATTCACACACTGACTTAACTGGAATCATATAGCGTGTTAACAATTTATTAAGCGAAACCAGGCTTTCCTCATCGAGTCCTGCAGGCATTTTCTTTAAAAAGAGCGGATGTCACACCTGCTAAAAGGCTTCTTTAAAAAGCTAGAGATGGAGTGGTTTAAGGCTGCATTTTTTTTACAGTCAAAGAGCAAACAATAATAATGAATTCCACTGAAGAATTTAAACATAGGCCCGTAATAACAGCGAAAAGCAATACGCTCACTGCTGTCCACCCAGCAGGAACCCTAACACTGCTGTGCTGGTGCAATACATTTACTGTAGGAAATTGATTCTTATTTTATTTAAATTCACATGACCTGAAATTGTACTGTACAGACCTGAACTATAATTGTGAATAAAATAACTAGCAGAAAACTGGCGCTTAAAATGGAAGCTTTCTGAAAAACAACTGTGTTGGATAACTTTGATAGCAGATAAATACAAATTCAAAAAAATGTTGATCTAAATGCTCATTCAGCTCCTTGTTTTTTTTAAAGCTGTTGTCCTTACTTTCTTATTTGTCTATGACAGAGTGCTTAGGCCTCCAGGTTCCACTGTGTGAATGAGCGTGTGAGTGTGTGTTCCCTGAGATGGCAACGCGTACCGGGTGTACCCTGTCTTGTGCCCTAAGTTTCGTGGGATAGGCTCCAGGCCCCCCGCGACCCTGATCACAGGATAAATCAGTATAGACGATGAGTGAAAGTGCTTCGGCTGTATTTCCTACATGAAATCGGTAAAGGAATAAAACATTGATACTGGGCCTCCAGCTCACAAAGTCTTGGGTGTTTATATCTCTCTATCATGTTTTTCCTGCATAATCTATGTGGTCTATATGAACAACTGACCTTCTAAACTAGGACATCCACCTGTAGCACACCATGGGGACCTCAGAAGTAAATCAATATTATTGAAAAAATAATCTGTCCCAGGCTTCTGATGTTTCATGTTGACAAGGTGTACCAACTCAGGGATTCTCTTCTTCCTAATGAACTGTTATGTCACATGCTTTGGCTAGGTCCTGTCAGAGGTTTTTGCATGAGCTGTTTAAATGGACTCTGAGACATCGTATTGAGTCATCGGGTAGGTGTATCCAGGTGTATCCTGGGTCTCCGAGCGGCCGAATAAATTTAAACCGGACAGAAAATGTTTTTTTTTTTTTAAAGTCAGGCTTTACATGATGCCCTTCTGGGGCAGTTCACTTAAAGCTAAAAGAGAGGACTGAATCAGAAAAAAAAAATCAAGCAGACAGAGTCTGGAAAATATATAGACATTTTGGTGACCTTAAACTTGTTTAAAAAGAGGTATAATATGTGATATTTAATTCAAGTAGTCAATGTCATGTTAACAGGATACATGTCTTAAAGCATTCCATGATCATGTTCTTTTAAAGCCCATTGTGTTACTGTTGATATTCTAGAAAGTATGAAAATTCATGATGCTGTGCACTGACTTCCTTTTAATATTAATTCATGGCCTGATGAGGATGCTCTAATAATGGTGTGTGTACAGTGATTCATTTGAGAAATCCTTTTAGGCTACACACAATTACAGAACATACTGTATAACAGATTAACAGCAATGTTCTGTACAGTAAGTTCAGTTATCTGATGACTAATAAAAAAATACATACATTAAAAAATTTATCTAACCCATATACATTTTTTGTCTATTCCTTAAAATTCTAGCACATCATAGAGATCCTTTCACAAGATCAGAAAGCTCCACAGGCTTCTCAAAGAAAGGGCTCTAATTGGGCAGGTGGGCTTTATACACGCTCAGTGTGGAGTAGGTTAGCCATGTAGAGTAAGTTGCCATGGTGATCAACCAACCGCTATGATAGCTGCTTTCATGGTATTGATAAGCCTCAGTTTAACCAAAAGTAAAAAAAAAAAAAAAAAAAAAGGGCAAAAAATCTAACCCTGCAAACCTGTTTTGTGGTATAACCCCTCTACTCTTATAAAAGGGTTTTTCTTCACCAGGGAAACATCTATACACCATAGCTGTTTTCTGTGGTCTTCCAGACCTTTGGTGTTCCTGAGCTACCAGAAAATAATTGATTCAGCCACAACTAAATCCATCTCTCTGATTTTTTTTACCCTAATGATTGTCTTAGATGTCATGGTACCGTAAGTACTGTCACCCTTGCACCTCCGGGGTTGGAGGTTTGAACCTTTCCTCAGCTTTGTGTGTGCAATTTGCATGCTTGAAAGCTTTTTGGGCTCCCTACAGGTACTTCTCCCAGTCCTCCCAGTTACCCCAGTTTTCCTGGTTTCCTCCCAGTCCAAAGACATGCAGTCTAGGTTAACCTCATCCAGGGTGTTCCCTGCCTTGTGTCCTAAACTCCCTAGGACAGTCTCCAGGCCGCCCGTGACTCTACACAGGAGACGCAGTAGAGATAAAGGTTGGATGGAGGATTTGCTTTCTTCAATGACATCGGCAGCTCTCTACATTTTATTCTAACAGCTAACAGTGACAGGTTCCACATGCAAGTGCTGTACATTAAATCAACTCTAGACTTTTTTTTTTTATTATTAATAAGTGAAATATTGAAGAAATCACATAGCACAAATAGCCAAAGAAAAGCTGAAAAGACAATTATACATTTACATTTGGTCGCTTTACTTTAAAAAATTTAAATAAATACCCCTACATGATGATATTAGTTTATTTACTCTGTTAGATAACTATCCAAATACGTATGCTCTTTTACATTCTGCCTAGTCTTCCATCTCTCTTTTGTCTTCATGCTCCACATACTTGCTGTGTGCAGTAAACTCTACATAGTGTGAAAATGTTGAGTAGCAGTTACTACGGACCGTTAAAACATGATGCTTTGCAAGTTTGTGCACATTGAATGAAACGAAGCAGTGGGCCGTATTCAGCCTGCGAGTCGTGACTTTGACACCTGTGCTCTGGTGAACAGATTTTTCTTAAGGCTGTTGAAATTGATAGTCTAGTTAAAATTAAGTTAATACTACATTTTCATGCATTTGAGAAGCTTTTAGACTTTTATTTGCATTGTTTCGCTTGCAATTTTCATTTTGTGTCTACATTATTTATAATTTTTAATTAGAGAAACATACAATTATATGCCTTTTATGAAAGATTTACATGTCTACTGCTAATGCATTAGGCGAACACTGCTCAAATTTTTTAAAGAAACCTTTTAGCATCTGTAGAAACTGGCATTTGCATTAGGAAGAAATAGGAATTCTCAGTTGTGATTAGGAGTAGAAAGAATCGCTTTATGCTCTTGATTGTGACAAAGTTTATGTGAATACAAAAATAGATTTCTAAGTAAGTGAGTGCTGAAGTATCAGTCAAATCTATTATGTACTAAGTGATGTTGTGTATGAGGGTGTATCAACCTGTGAATGGGGCACAGTGTATATCAATTTCATTTTGATCAAACATGTAATAAATAAGCCAAGTGGGTACGTGACGAGCAGCAAGCCAGCCCTGCGTGACTGCCAAAGCAAAATGCACAGGAATGCTGTACTGCACATTTAATCAACACCCTGGCAAACATTTGACAGAAAAAACAGACATTTACGGACGGTTAAGAAACTGCTCCTTGTATCAGAAGAGCACACTCGCTTCTTACTGGCACTCAGGTTACACTTTTGTCTTTTAGGTGAGACTAAGGAAAGGCCATAATGTGACGTGAAAGTGAGTATACATTGATCCACTGACAGGCTGTCGGCGCTGTGCCATCCATCAGCCGGCATCCTTCTCATGCCTGACATTCTATTGAACCAGGCACTTTCTAAGTGACCTGGCAATCCTGTGTGTCTGTGATAAACTTCTATCGGCTGTGAGCTCTTTAAAAAATCAGCACGTCCGTGGGGCTGCGAGAAGACGACGTTTCCGCATGGAAACCCCCAGCTGCACTCTGTGCTTCGGATCCAAACATAAAATAAACATGGACTTGACACACACCAGTTATAAACCCTGGTTGTGTAGGTTCCCTCATTACAGTTTGTGGCACGATAATGAGCATGGGGAACTTTCAGTGGAAACAATCAGCAAATTAATTTCAATTGCATTTCATTCTGCTCAGAAACGTACACGCTCAAAGCGCACACGTTTTACGCAGGTGATTTTATATAAGATGAGTTTCAGTGGCTCGTGAACCTTTGAACGAGGTCGATTACCTTCAGATAGACTGTACGTACTGTAGATTACATAATGCACTGGTCAAACTCTCATATCATCAGTACTATGCTCAAAATGAATATAACACACCATGCTGGGATCGAAATCTTCCTAGGGCCACCATTTAGAGGTATTCATCAATCTAGTAACCAAGAAGTAACCTTTTAAAAATAATAATAATAATAATAATAATAAAAACTTATAGTAACAGCAGGCTGCTGACCTTTTATGCAGACACCTCAGTAATGATTTCAAACTATTTGTGTGCATTAATAACTGAATGTCTGACACACATGAGTGTCTAATTTGGAATAAGTTCGTTACTACTTGGGTTAGTTTGTTTCTGAGCTTCAGAAATGACGTCAACAACCATGTATTTATAGCATTAGCGTAAAATAAATATTGTAGGCTATTTTTAATATCTTACGCACAGCTAAAGCAAAAAAATACATTCAGAACATCACGGCGTGTTGATGTGCGAGGATTTCCAAATGAATAAATAAATAAACAATCAAGCCGAGCGCGTTCTTTCAAAGACATAGTTTGCACAATAACTAACAAACATTTTCAGGAATGAGTGTAAGAAATCTCTCACCATTTTCACGAGGAGACCCCGGGTCAAAACCATGGCACGGCTCTAAACCCTCATGTGGGAAAGCACATCCTCGCATCTGAATACGGTTGTACACACGGAAATGGACAAGTTCTCGGTTCACCGATAAGTCGCGCAGGCTGAGTCGAAGACAACCAGCGAGAAAGAAACATAAAAACAATCCAAATAC
>JAQMYK010000002.1:22385698-22396366 GCA_030014345.1 Clarias buthupogon
AACTCCTTTAATGTCCCAAACATGTTGAAATCACTTGGAACAACAAGGTCAGGTGTGCGGCCTTCTTTAAAACGTTTGCACCATTGAAATGTTTTAAGAGTCTCATCACCATACTATGCTTGAAGACTACTGTAAATGTCAATCAAAATTTTGCTTTTATTCCTGAGAATAAATTCATCTAGAGAAATGAATTAATGTAGAGAAATTTTATCACAAGTCCCAGTTTAACTTCAATGCAGAAGAAGTTGAGTGCAGAAGAAATCACCTACTTTGAGGTCACATTATGATAACTTTTGCAAACAGATATACTTACAGTAGTACCTTCTTTATCCATTTTTACACTTTTGTTTCTCCTTTGAGTAAGTTAAGAAGTCCACCATATCATACTGAATGTGACAATCAGCAAAACAGAAGCTATCACATGCTACAGTAGTTTACTCTTTTATCTGTGTGACAAAGCATGAGGTAATCAGGTAATCATCGGGTAATCTAACGTAATTATAGAAGTCTAATGTTGGTTAATGGTACTCCTACTGTCCCCTGCTGTGACTGACATACATTGCATTGTATTTGTAAAAAGTCAATATTCCACATTTTGCACTCACAGAGGCAGGAATCACACCCTTCACACCAAAGAAGATTTCAAATGAGGTGCAGTTAGAACCAGATGAATCCATATCCTGTCCAATATGCTCTTTCCTAGAAAGGCAGTATTGATGTAAACAGAAAGAGATTCCAAGCTCTGTGTGTACCCAAAAGAATATCCAGACAGGTGAAGGAGTACGCTGTCTGTATACCCAAATACTCCTTGGATGCTTTTTTTTTTTCTTTGATCCATCTATCTGTTATTCCTTTGTTCTTTTTCTCCTTCAATCCTTTCTCTTTTCCTGCCTATTCTACCTTCGAATTCTGTACCCCCCCCCCCCCCATTTCATCTTTTCAATATATCCTTCTGTCCATCTTTGAACTCACTCACTGACCCATTCATAAATCTTCCCATCTATTGAAATACACATCCTTTTGTGTAATCATTCATCCATCCATGTAGCCATCATGCTTTTTTTTCTGTCTTCCTTCATGGCTTTTAACCGTTTCACAAATCAATATCAATCGATTTTTTTTGTAAAGCTTTTAAAACAATTGCTTTCTCACCTTGAAATGCATTTCTAGTTTTTATTCTGAACAGTTGAATAATGAAGTTTTTCAAATGCATTCTGAAGGGGATTTTCAAATACATTCTGAAGAGGAAGTGATAAGAGCGTGCCATAGTGTGGCATTTGTAGTGTGAACGTTGCTTGGATTGTTATATGCTTTGACCTTAGCCATCCACCAGAACATAACTACTTTGAAGCTCTTCAAAAGATTATCATGGAGGTAGATGGGAAAAAACAATATTGAAAATACAAGCACTGGAAAACACTGAAAACTGTATTGGAAAGATACACAATGTTTATATTAACAGAAAAGAACTATTGTGTAAGTAACTAGTTAAAATTAATCTAGTTAATCGCAGTCATAGTCTGCGTTTAATCACACATTTTACAGTGCATCTGGAAAGTATTCACAGCGCTTCACCTTTTCCACATTTTGCTACGTTACAGTCTTATTTTAAAATTGGGTTAAATTCATTATTTTGCTCAAAATTCTACAAGCAATACCCCATAATGACAATGTGAAAAAAGTTTGAAATCTTTGCAAATTAAAAAAAGAAAAATGGAAAAAAAAAAAAATCACATGTACAGTAGATACTGTAAGTATTCACAGCCTTTGCCATGACATTCAAAATTGAGCTTAGGTGCACCCTCTTCCCGTTGATCATCCTTCTAGATGTTTCTACGTACAACTCGATTGGGATCCACCAGTGGTAAATTCAGTTGATTGGACATTATTTCAAAAGAAACACACCTATCTATATACTGTAAGGGTCCACAGTTAACAGTGCAAATCAGAGCATAAACCAAGCCATGAAGTCCAAGAAATAGTTTGTAGACCTTTGAATAAGTATTGTCTCGAGGCACAGATCTGGGGAATAGCACAGAAAAATGTCTGCATTGAAGGTCCAGATAAGCACAGTGGCCTCCATCATCCACAAATGGAAGAAGTTAGGAACCACCAGGAATCTTCCTAGAGTGGGCCGCCTGGCCAAATTGAGTGATCGGGGGAGAAGGGCCTTAGTCAGGGAGGTACCAAGAACCCGATGGTTAGTTTGAAAGAGCTCCAGTATTTCTTTGTGGAGAGAGGAGAACCTTCCAGAAGAAAAAAAAATCTTGTAGCACCATATTAAAAAAAAAACTAGAGGCTGTAATTGGTGCCAAAGGTGCTTAAAAAAAATGTTTCTGAGAGTCCTTCAGGTGCCTTTTGGCAAACTCCAGATGCCTGTCATTTGCCTTTTACTGAGGAGTAGCTTCCGCCTGGCCACTATACCATGCAGGTCTGATTGGTGGTACTGTATGCTGCAGAGATGGTTGTTTTTCTGGAAGGTTCACCTCTCTTCACAGAGAAACACCGGAGTTCTTTCAGAGTGACCATCGGGTTCTTGGTCACCTCCCTGACTAAGTCCCTTCTCCCCAGTCGTTCACTTTGGCCAGGCGGCTCGCCCTAGGAAGAGTCCTGGTGGTTCCTAACTTCTTCCATTTATGGATGATGGAGGCCAGTGTGCTCATATGGACCTTCAATGCTGCAAAAAAATGTTTTTACCCTTCCCCAGATCTGTGCCTCGATACAATCCACAATACAACACTGTGAATACTTATTTACTATACATGTGATTTTTTTCTTCTTTAAAAAAAAAAAAATTTGCAAAGATTTCAACAAACTTCTTTCATGTTGTCATTATGGGGTATTGTTTGTAGAATTTTTAAACGATGCTGTAGCATAGTAAAATGTGGACAAAGTGAAACGCTGTGCTGTAAATACTCAGATTCACTTGTATTATAAACGCGGTTAGAAGAAGCATATTTTGCAGTTTTATAATATCTCAAACATTTATATTTAACAAATATTAGATGAAAAAACTCTCAAATGGAGCCAGCACTGCATGTAGTGGCTGGATGGTATGGGGTGTGGCAACCCACCAACAGCGCGCTCAAACCGCGATCCTCAGATACGAAAAACAACAGCCTAGAGCCTTAGGTCATCTCCACATGTAGCTGGGTATTTTTAAAAGATTTTTCTAGTAAGTTTTTTTTTATTTTATTTTTTTTATAATTATGTATTAAAAAGAATGCATGGTGATGTTACAACAAGCCAAAGTCTCATTTCCCCTGTCCACACAACACTACTGAAAACAGAGTTTTGTAAAAGCTAATTTTTCAACGACCAAAACTGCATTTACGTGTAGACGAAAGGCTAAAACCGCAGGTAAAAATCTTTGTTTTTAAAAATACCACACCACACCTACATCTGGCATCTAATATATCCTTGTAAAAATAATAGCTCGAGCACACAACTTTGGTTTTAACCAAACTTTCATTGTAAAAACCTTCCAGATTTCTTTAGTAATCTTATTATCCGTGTTCAATTAACACACACAGCCGGGTAATTGTGATTATGGGAAGTCATTAGAGTCAAATTTGGTCATATGATTAATTTGCGCAAAAAATAGTAACTTATTAAATTTTCTAGATTAATCACATGCGTTAACGTGTTGATATTGACCGGCTTAGTTTTAAAAATATGTTTTCATCCAAACTAAAGTTTGTCTTATCGTTGAAATCTAATTATCATTTTCAAGTCGTCACTTTGTCTGTCTGTCTGTCTGTCTGTACAGCTTTCAACAATGAGTGTTTAAATGTCAGTAATATCTGTAAATTTTTGTTTTGTTAATGTTTGTTTGTTTGTTTGTTTGAGTGTAGAATGTGTCTCAATGTGGACATTTTGTCCAGCTGTTAATAATGCTTATGGTTCCTTAACCTCAGTTCTGAATTTTGACAACTGAAAAACCTCATATGTGTTATTTTGTATATAAAATTAAAAATTATGTATTTACAGTAAATATGGATTGTCTTATTTTCTATATCCAATTTATGCAAACATCAATTAATTTTAGTTACTGTGTTGTCAAATAACATCGTTTAAAAGTTTTATTTTTTAATTCATCTAATTTTTTAATTCATCTTAAATTCCTCTAACTAGATTAACAGCACCTTTATTAAATGGCTGTTTGCCATGGTACGCCTAATATCTCAGATGAATGCCTTTCACTTCAAGGGATTGACTACTAGGTTGATGTAATATCATTCTATTTCTGGCTCTGGGGCTTTTTCCACTCAAGTGAATCCAATACAGTATGTGCCCCAAAGAGAACCAGTACTTCAGTCTGTTACTGACATGAGTAATTAGTAAAGTTAGTTACAGGATACGTGGCTTCTTGGATGGTTTATCTCACAAAATCATTTGTTAATTAACATAAGTCAATTTATAGTGCCATATAGGATACCAGATAGGGGGCATGTGGTGTAGATTTTATCAGTGTGAAAGACAGAATTCTCTTATTTCTCCTTTTAGAGTCCCTAGAAATGCCAACTTGAATCAATAGGTTATAAGCAGAGAGATTAATGTCAGTTTGCAGTTGTCCTTCCAATGTCAATGTAGTTGATAGGATTAAATAGTCCTAGGGTCATTGTGTAAAAGTGTGAAAACCATATGCAGTGAAATAGTGCAAGGAAAATTAGGTATTGATTAGTAGATTGGTTAGGAAGCCATTTACTAATGATGTACTTTGGGTTAGATGTGACCTTTTCTGCAATACAAAAAAAGAAAGCTGAACGCCAAAGTAGTGTATATATAATATATATATAAAATATATACAAAATGTTATGCCTACTATTATACAGTATGAGCTTCCATTTTTTGCTGCCCGAGCAGCTCTGGCCGGACGTGACTCCACAAGACCTCGAAGGGTGTGCTGTGGTGTCTTTCACTGGGACATGAGCAGCGGGCAGGGACCTCAGTGGATTGGACTTGTTGGTTTGACAAGCTGTGATTCACTGGGTGTTCTGGTCCCTTTCTATCATGGAGAGCACTGATTTTTTTCAGTTGTTTTTTTTTCTGTTTACATTGTTTTTTTTGTGGGATGGGATCAGATAGCCTGGCCGTTTGTTCCTTGCTTGCATGCTTGACACTTGGGTGCCCATAGACCTGTCACCAGTTTACTGGCAAATAATCGTTGATAATCAATGTTTTAATTTGACTTTTCAATGATGTTAGTGTTGTGGCTGATCGGTGTACAATGGACAAGGAGCATGTTTGTACCTGCTTAGCTTGACCGCTGACAAGTAATTAATTAGGCTTATTCCAGTAAGCAGAAAATTTATAGTAATGTCGATAAAATCTTTGCCTCTTTATTCATTATAGTTGCATGTTTTCAAATGTGATCATAAAACAAGTGTATGCAAATTGAAGCACCAGTGTTTATTCACTGATTTTATCATTTATCATTTAGCTTATGCAGTTAAATAGTTGCAGTGGATATAAAAGAGAATTTAATTTATTTTGATGTTTGATATATACAGTATGGGTAATTTGGGGCCACATTTGAGTAATTAAAACCGTTTTTGTTAAAACAACACTTTCATAAATCAGATCTGACAGAATCGTTAATACAGTACATCATACTGCATACTCAAATGTGAGCGTGTCTCTTTGCGCATTTGATAAATAAGGGCGAGTATGTGCTGAACTGGAGCAGGTTTCCAAGGACATGTCTCTGGTGAAACCTGGAATTCATACATCTACATGTTATAAAATGGCTACTCGGGGCAAATTGACAACAAGATTGATGATGATTATATATATTCTGGATGTAGGTCATATATCACAGCTTTTTTTTCTCTAATAGGGTAATATTTCTAATATTCTTTAGAGTTCATGGGTGATAATGAAGAATGTTATGTGACATACTGGTTTAAAACATTCCCTGAGGATGAGATTTGTTGACTGTGAAGGCTAAAGCATATTGATACTCATCAAGCTATTCAGTGAGTCCATGTGCCAAGTGCATGGGTGTGGGGTCGTCTTGGAAGACACGGAAGAGTTGTTTTATAGTAGGGTGAAGGTAATCAAACAGAATAGCCTTGCATTGATTACAGTGATGCTTCCCTCTAAAGGCAACATGCGAATCCAAACCGTGTCCTTTTACAGTCTAACAGAGCCACCAGTTTTTTCCCCCTCTTTTTTCTTTCCTTCTTTTATTAAGCATAAATAGGGTCTGTTTTAAACCATCCAGTCTCTGAAAAAGGACCCGGCTAACCCGTTGTGCACCTGTACTGACAGGACGAAGTGAAGGTGCCTTTTCTGTTACTACAAAATTGCATAGCTCATTACCATCTGCTGACTCACAGATGCACTTGATGATCGTATGCATTTCTTCCTGTCTTGTGTGGTACAACAGTGGTAGTGCTTTGTTACATATAAATGATCTGCCTCATTAGAATAATCCTCTTTAATGACCAAAAGCCTATAGGATAGCTCAGGTCAGTTTAATTCAGTAGGTTGAAACAAGGTAGATAATTACCTAATGATAACGGCATTTTAACAAAAATGTAAAAAAGGAATAGACTGGATGTGAAAGCAATGAAAGTCAGGAAGCATTCTCATTGATGTGTATCTACCGCAATAGGAATAAAATAGGCCTTTTTGCTTACCCTTGACTGTGATGTATGAGCGCTTTGGCGCTGCTTTTCATATTACTGTATGTAAAATGTCTGGTCGACACTATCCATTGGAAATGAGGGGAAAAAAAAAAACTAAGAACAAAGATTAAATGTGCCAGAATCGGAGAAGAACTTGATGGTAATTGCCTAGTTTCATGATGAGCCAAACTTCATAAATGAGCAAATTCAACAGCTTGGAGCATAGACCGAGCAAACACCTGCAACAGCGAATCACAAAAAAGCAGGAGATTTTTGAAATGCACGTGATTATACTAAAGTACTCCACAGCTCCAAAGTCATCCTAAATCACACGTGCTTGTGTCTCCCTTTTATATCTGTTGGAATTCCAAATCCAAAAATGCGCTGTTGAATTTTGTGTCAAAAGTTTAAGAAAAAGAAATAACTCCTTTTTTTAAGCATTTTGTATATACAGTACTTCTGTTTTGCTTTCTTTTTTATTGTAGAAATGACAGCAATGTCTGCTACATTTTTGTGCACGTCACTGATAATATGAATATGTTCTGATTCCTCGTTCAACCAATCGTTCACCATGGAAATTAAATAATTATATACAAGTAAAGCAAATCCACAAGGTACAGGATCCTAAACTGACACAATTGATATACTGCTTGTTTAATGAAATGCCAACCACAATGTTGTGTGCTGTAAGTACTAAAACCTAACAATGTTCTTAGCTGAGTGCATTGAGTAAATTAGAGAGTGCTGATAAATTCACCTGCTATGCAGACCCTATATCAGTGTGTGGGAGTCAGGACAAAATCTCAATCCGCACACCCAGTGCTCCTTTTTTAACTGAATTAATATATTTTCTGGCCTGAATCCTTTCTTCTTCACACACCACAATAGTGCTCTGATTGCATGTCAGAACCATATTTCTGGAGGAGCCAAATACCAACAGTTATTAGCCTTAGCTATGATTCATCCAATTAAATGCCAGAACTAATCACCACAGGTGAGGTGCGTAGTTGCTGTACTCATATCAGGATAATACCTTCAGCCGTGCCTGTCTGGGGATTTGTGATTGAGTGGTGGGGAATGTTGATAACCCCAGAAATATTAAAGGGCATCAGGAAGAAGAATACTTGATCGTGCCTCATGAGCACTGGTGAACCAATCTTATCTCTTACTTTATCACCACTTCTTCCCCAGCAAGGTTTTTTTCCCCCTCTCTCTCTCTTATTATACCGTCTGAAGTCCTAGTTGTCACGGAAACCATGCCAACCTATCATTGCCCAAAATGGCATGACTCAGAGCCAATTCTTCTTTGCCAATGACAAAGTGACACATTGAAGTGATAGCTCACAACCGCTTGAAACAAAGAGTGATGCACTCGTAAAATTGTAGACCTGCGCACATAAAATCTCGGGCTGCTCGGATGACGACGTTTAAGTAAAAGTATGTAGAAGCAAGAGCAGGTTCTATGACCTGCTCTTTTCTTCTTTAGAATTACATTTTTTGTTTTGAATATAGGATCTCATATAATTCATGATTCAGTATGTGGGAGTTTAAGCTTGTCAGACTTACAAAAAAAAATATTTTCAAGTTTAAATGTACAAAAGCATGCATACCTACCTACTGTAGCTAAACACTGCAGCTGACATCATATTGAAGTGGCAGGAAATGTGACATGTACTGTATTGGCATAAAAGTTTTGTCATGAATGTATATAACATTACAGTATAAGCCTGGGTTGTATTTCTTAAAACCAGTTGTTATACAAAGATCACTGTTGCCTTATCAGACACAGAGTGCCTGTGGTTCTGATATAATATGTAGTATTACTGTTTTTTTTTTTTGTTTTGTTTTTTTTTGTTTATACAACAATAGTATACAGCTAAGGTTTTTCTATAGATTTCTATATTTCAATATTTACTATATGATTGTACTGCTACGTTTTTATATTTTATATATTTTTATATATTTTAATACTTTTGTTCTATTTTCAATAGCTATGTTTTTCTATAGCTAAGTTCCTCTATATTCTATTTCTTATTTTATTCCATAATTTTTTATTTTATTTTTACTTTAAGGTCACGAGTGGTCGTATAAGCATTTCACTGCATATCGTACTGTGTATGACTGTGTATGTGACAAAATCTTTTTTTATTTGAATGTAGTATATAGTATAGTAACTTACAGTATATAGTATAATTTGACACTTGTGTGAACAATCATTTCAAATCAGGTATGAAGTCGGATTTTGGGTGATTTGTGTTTTGCATACTGTATGTTCAGATTCCTGGCTTCATTTTGGTACCAAGTTGTTACTTTATTATGTCTGGTTGCTAAGATATGACCACTTTGTTTATGATGAGGGCTTGGGAAAATCAGTCAAAATATTAAAATGATCATTCATTAACATACAGTATTAGGAAATAGGGAACCTTCAGCCTCAATTTGACACCAAAATTTCCTACCAAAAAAAGAAATTTAATTGGAAAATAGTAGAGGTGGAGGGAAATCAGTTCAGGTACACATTGCAGTTCTTTTGTATGGCAATTTATGCATCACCACATTGACTCCAAAACGGATTTAGAAAATGTATTTTTTACTTACATGTTTGTATTTGAGGTGGAAAAATAGTGCCATTTCTCTATAACCTCATAGGTGGATCTCTCTAAACTATTCCCGCATTAGCAGGTGGTAGAGCAAGTTATTTATGAAGTTTGTTTAGAATTGAAATGAAATCTGGGAAAAATTTAAATTGGATTCGGATATTTACAGTATAAAATAAAGTCACTTTTGGAATCACAATATGAAATTTAATATCGCGCTGGGGGTCGTCCTTATTGGATAGTGTTCATTACAATACATTAAAACAATGTTTAGGATAAAATCATTCTGAAGGATTATGAAGATAAGATATTCACCAAATGATTTTTGCTGGAATTGAAAAATGCGACACATTTCATCTCTACTGGAACAGAGCAAATCTCACCTGTGTGACCTAGTAGCTTACTTAATATAATAGGTCACATACCACATGCATAATAGAATAGAATAGTTTTTATTGTCGTTGCAAGAAGTACAACAAAATTAAAAGTGCCATCCCTCAATGCAAAAAACAAAACAAAACCTGAAGTACATACAGTACATTACATCAATAGTAATTCCAAGATGTAAAAGAAGATAAAACATCTTACCTAGAAAAAAAAAAGTGTAATGTGTAAATAATACAGTATGCACCCAAATATACAGTACTGAAATGAAAAGACAAACAATAATACTGTACCTTGTTGTCATCTGTGAGTTTATTTCTCCTGAAAGAAACTTACAGACACACTATTAACGTGTTGATTTAACATGGTGTGCGTAATGTAAGTGTTCCAAGTGTGTGTGTGCACTCAGATTCTCAACCCGGATTCCCAGAACAAAGGTTCCTGCAGACTCCTGCAAAAGGAGTCGATTTGCTCTCATAATACAGGCACAGTTCTTGGTGAATGTGCATGTAGGCATCAGGTGGTGTAAGATCGGGGACTGTGACGGTTATGGGAAGAAATTGTTCTGACACATTTTTCAAACTTGTTCACGACCACTTGCGTGTGAGCGGAAATATAATACTCAACTATGAATACTTTGGTCCTCCTTCAAGAGACACATTTCTAACAACAAATGCACAACACAACTTCCATTTCACTACTGGGAACATGTGTCTGGTGCTATGCTCCATTGACATACGCAAATGCGCGTCCCAGATGCACAAGTTTCAGTATTGTATATTTTGGCGTATATTGTATAATGTTGATGACCAAAATGATCAAAGAAAACATTGAAATTTCTTGATAAATTATGCTGTTTATCACTGTTTATCACTGTTGCATAATGCAGCTCATCTGTACTGAAAAGAAGTCCGGGGAGTTAAGCCCGAGCACTGCCATGCTGCCACAGTCCGGTAGCTCAAGTTGTGCCCTTCAGCAATTTAGACTGAACCTGTGCTCTTCCCACCAAGCTGGCATACAGTATGTGAAAAAAGAACATCTATCATGTACATATG
>JAQMYK010000002.1:22403904-22414951 GCA_030014345.1 Clarias buthupogon
AAAAAAAATAGGCAGGACAGAGATCAATAAACAGAGATCTAGCAAACATTTTGGTGTATCAAAGACCTACAGTGTGTATGTATGTATGTATGTATCTTAAGATTTTCCCATCATCATTCTACACACAATACCCAGCGAGCCGTTTACCCAGAGAGCTGCCACTCACAGAATATTTTCTTTTTTTCCAGACCATTCTCTTTAACCCCCAGAGATGGTTGTGCATGCAAATCCTCGGAGATCAGTAGTTTCGGAAATATTCAGTCCAGCCCGGGGGGCACCATCAATCATGCCACATTCAAATTCACTTAAATCACTTTTCTGATACCCGGTTTAACGTTCTGCAGCTTACCTTGACCATGACTACATGCCTAAACACGCATTTAGTTGCACCTAGTTAATAGGTTGATTTAGATATTTGCATTAACGAGTTGTTAAAAAAAAGTTGGTGTACTTAATTAAGTAAATATATCAAAGTAACATCTAAGTGAATGAAAGGACTGAAAGCTTACCAGCATTATACTGCCCCTGCTTCTCATAGTATTCAGGTGCCATCTCTTATGCCATTTACTGTAGGTATAACACGTTGCAGGAGCCTGACACTTTGCTATCATAGCCAGCATCAACTTTTTCAGCAATTTGTGTTACAGTAACTTTTCTGTGGAAGATGGAATGAGATGGGTTAATTTTCACTTCCTATGCACTTCCGTGTCGCTAGTTCATCTGTTTTCCTTTGTTACATACTGCGTTTTGGGAACATCTGACAAGACCTGCTATTTTTAAGGTGCTCTGACCCAGTTGTCTAGCCATCACAATTTTCTTACCAAAGTCATTCAGATTCTTAAGATCCTCCCAACACATCAACTTTAAAACTTGCTGTCCCTTTTACAGGTGTAACAAAATACTGTACCGCTATTTATATATCATGTATATCAGTCATGTCCATAAAAATTGGTACAAAGATATTTTTACCTCCATGTATACCACCACAATTAATGTGCAATGAAACGCATAAAAGCTCATAAATAATGGAACAAATGGCTGACATGCAGTTGCATGGCCTGATGAGGTCTGTTACCTTTTTACTCCATGACTCCAGTGTTTAAATTTGCATTTGGTCACTAATCACTCAAACTCTTGACATGAGGTCCAAAGAGGTGTCTATGCAAGGTACCCATCATTAGGATTAGACAGAAATTATAATAAAATGAAAAAGAACTATATGAGATTGGTAGCAGTGGCCAATATAACAGGAACATTTGGAACATTCTTAAAAAAGAACTTACTGGAAGGGCCTGGAATACAACCAAAGTAGAAAACTGCAGAATTCTGTCCATGGTAAAGAAGGTAGGCATTTCATTTTCAAAGTCAACAGTCAATAAACAGCTGTATGAAATAAATACAGATATTTCACAACAAGGTGCAAATTACTAGGAACACTGAAGAACAGAGAGGCTAGATTAGAATTTCCTGAAAATCACTGCCAGATTCTTTGGACTGATAATGGCAAAATAATGGGAAGAGAAAAGTATGGAGAAAGAAAGGAACAGCTTATGATCCAAAGTCTACCACATTAACTGTAAAACATAGTTGAGGCAGAGTTATACAGACATAAGCATGTATGGCTTCTAATGCAACCGGGACACGGGTGTTTATGCTGATAAATGGAGCAGGATGAATTCTTAAGTGTGTAGAGCTATCAAATAAAAAATAAAACAACATTTGCAAAACAGGACACCACTTCATATGGCGGATGAAAACATGCTGTGAAAGCTACCCAATGCAAAAAAATAAAAAATAATAAATGGTATAGTCCTCACTGACCATGCCACCCCAATAGATCATGCTTTGTACTTACTGAAGACAAAACGGAGGGCAGAAAGTCCCATAAACAAGCAGCAGCTGACTGTAAAAAACTGCGAAAGCATCTTGAGGAAGGAAACTCAGCACTTGTTCATGTCAAAGTATTTAAGACATTCCTCATGTTTGTAATTATGTTAGTTTGTTCCATTATTTATGAGCCCCCAAATGGAGTGTATGTATTAAAATTGTAAAGCTGTAATTCCTGAACGGTTAGTGCTACACTTTTGTCAGCCTCCTAAATTAAAAGCTGAAAATCTTGATTTTCGCTCACACCTTGTATGCTTCATATCAAATTCAATGTGCTGCACAGAGGACAAATGCTAAAAACCTGTCTTTATTCCAAAATTTACAGACCTGACTGTACTGTATATCATCATGTTATGTTCATGTTGTACTATACGAGGAGTTCTTTGGTGGTACCCGGATATGCTGAATAGAAAGATGAGAACAAACATCTCGATGACTGTTGTGAAGCATTAGGCGTGATAATATATTCCCACAGCTGATGATGGCTAAAACATTGAGACCACCTTTCTCACTGGTCATATCAAGCACGAATGGTTTTTCCTGGAAGATGATTTCGATGGGCTGAACAGCTGTAACATCACCACTGTCATAAATCTGTCTCTAATTTTCTAACATCATACAGAAGCAAAAGCATTAATGCCACTGAGAATAGATGTTTATAGTGAAAAACCCGCTTATTATTTCAAACTTCATCTGATATATGGGGAAACTGATACCACATTGAAAAAAGGAAAAGTCTTTTTTTTTTGGTTGTAATCTATTTCTGCCATAGAAAAGAGATTATAAAACCAATCAGGAATGGAAAATTATTCTCTCAAATCCACTCGGTCCCATTCAGCTCTTTTTCACATGTTTAATCTGTAAGCAGACCTATTTTATAATTAGTCATTAGTAAAACGCAAGTAAAGCACTTCCTTTTCACATGCTTTCTGTTCTTTCTTCTGTCACCATCTCCACTTAAGATGATTACAATTTCCAAAGTTTATGCCCATTAATTATTCCTGTTCAGCTGGTTAAGTCTGGTTTACATGCCATCCAGAGAACCACTGACTATATTGAGATTTGGTCTGTTGAGAGAGAGAGAGAGAGAGAGAGAGAGAGAGAATATGGCAAAGAGACGGGTCAAGTTTAAAGTGAATTCTAATAATTTGTGAGAACAAAATTTCTTAAATTATGTAATTATTAAATAAGTATTTTTTTTCCTTCAGGATTCAGAAGTTGCTCTTGCTTTCATCTGCCCATATTATAATTGGCTTCATATTAGCCCATTAGCCGGATCAGGTGTACTTAAAACAAAACAAACCTGAAATTGCTCAGGGCCACTATGTGACTTCTCGTTACGGAAAAAAAACATAAATTTCACATGTGATCATAAGTTTTTATAAGAAAAGAATATGCGAGTGTGCATTATGTCCTGATATTGCACTTGTGTGCTCAAATAAACATCACATCATGTCCAAAATCTGTGATGTAAACAATAAACAATTAATGTGAAAAAAATAACGAGGAAATAAATGAATCGCGGAAAAACATAATGTGAGAAAGGGATCGTGTGAAAAAAGAGCATGTTAAATAAATGCATATTTTGGGGAAAACATGAAATTAAATGAATAATGTGGAAAATGAAAATGTGAAATACGTATGGGGAAAATTGCAAGGAAAACAAATCACATGTGAAAATAAATTAATCAAATTAATCATGTGGAAAAACTATTAAATACAGAACAATGTAAAAAATGGTCATCAAAATGTGTGTATAATGCATAACCTCTGTATGGTAAACAAATGAATCATATTAAAGAATCACATGTGAAAATGAATGCATGAATAATGTGAAAAGAGTCACTTGTGGAAATAAATGAATCGTGTAAAAACTGTATGTGAAAATAAATGAATCACGTCCATGAATAACATGGACTGTACGTAACACAACAGAACATACAACATGCTTCAAAGAGGTGGGTTCAACAATGGTGTAATCTAAATGCATCGCTTGTGATGAGACCATGTTGTGTAGAACTTTTGTATTAAGACTTACTCTACCAACATGTACAACGTGTGTCCACTTTTGCCTTACATTTGGTACAGCCCTTGCAATTATAAGATGAATCATATGGACTAGACACTAGGAAAGAACATTTTCAACAACTAGTTTGTTTATTTTATTCACATCTGGGCATGAGGTCTTCCGGGTCATGGTCATGACTTTCCAATTCATTCTAGTCTAATACATAAACAATTCAAGATTTAGTCAGATTCAAAACTTTCACTGTGTTGACTTGAGGCACTTTGATCCACTCAATATGTGGCATTGCAAATTAGCACCATAGATATTCAGTTTCAAAGGTTCGAATTAGAGGGGAGCTAAGGGGAGCCCGGTTCAACTGAAAAGGACACAAGCTCCCTTAAAAGCCTCCCTTGAGACTTTTAAGCAAGAGCTTTAAAAAACTTTTTAAATTATATTGTATTTTCTGTAAGTTCCTGAAATAAAACAAATATAATTATGTTAATGTGTATTAATTGTGGTGGCACGGTGGTGTAGTGGTTAGCACTGTCGCCTTGCACCTCCAGGATCTGGGTTCGATTCCCGGCCAGGCTCGATTCCTGTCTCTGTGTGCATGGAGTTTGCATGTTCTCCCCGTTCTGGGTGGGTTCCCTCTAGGTACTCTGGTTTCCTCCCACAGTCCAAAGATATGCAGGTTAGGCTAACTGGCGTTCCCAAATTGCCTGTAGAGTGAGTGTGTGCCCTGTGATGGATTGGCACCCTGTCCAGGATGTACCCTGCCTCGTGCCCCAAGTCTCCTCTGATAGGCTCCAGGTCCCTGTGACCCTGAATACAGGATGAAGCGGTATAGAAGATGAGTGAGTGAGTAGTAAAACAACTGTCAGTGAGTGTATTAATTGTCTGTAATAGTAGAATGTTTTTCACTGTGAACCTGTTATTGACTGCACTTTTATGCATTTATACTGTATGTGTGCGCAGTGGTGGATTTGGATATGGGTGACATGCAAAGTCTACCAGGGTGGCACCTTGCCGAGGGTGGCACGGAGCGTGCGTGAAAAAACAGAAGTACAGTATAAGAATGGAAGGGAGGTGGCTAAGTGGACATCACTTCAGGTCTCCACACTGGAAGCCTGACCGCAGGCTTATCAATGCTGCAGGATAAACCACAGGTCATTCATAATACAGTGAATATATACTCTGCTGTATAGTTTTGCAAGCATATTTAATGCTTCTGATCTGTGCGAAATCATTAAGAATAATATTAAAACGTGTAAGGACACCCCAAAAATAAATAAATAAATGAATAAACGAATAAGGTCAAAGCTTTCAGGTGCCGGTTCAGGAAGAAAGAAAAGGAAAAGGAAAAGGACCAATGGATAAAAGACAAAGGTATACAGTATATTATAAATATGATATTATGTATCACATAGTCTAACACAATAGGCAAGTATTAACACTATTTCTTTCTTTCTGGATGTATGTATGTCTGTATGTATGTATGTATGTTGTCAGGGTGACTACATGGTGTTTACTGTGTGCTTGAACGGACGCCATTTTGTCTCAGAGCTGTTTCGAACTGTGAATTCTGTCTCAGATTATTCACCATCAGGAAAGGTTTACAGTACAGCCTTTTTCTAACAACGTGCTCCCGGACTGATTCACTGAAACCGGTGAGGCCGATTCATTTTTCCAGCACCCCCACAAGTCCACATACAATATACTGGACTTTGGACATTTTATGCATTTATTTACACACTGAAAATATTGTATATAATTGTAAATATTCGTATATATTCAGTTTTTTTTTTCTTTTCTGTACAATACACTTGAGCTACTTTTCGCGATTCGTTCGCATCTACAAATGTTTGTATATCCGCGGTCTGTTTGTATCTGCACACATTCGTAACTCAATTGTTCGCAAGTCGGTGACGTACTGTATTTGCATGCATGTGACTGGAAGTTGTGTTGGCCGTGGAAAAATATGGATCCCCTAAAAAATGTCTCTATGTAATTCAAACCCTGGTGGACACCATATTAGCCTGGGTTGTTCTATTTAACCTATTTAATATATAACGAATTCTATTAACAGTAATTCGCTATATATGAATGTACAAACTGGTATTGTTCTAGGACACTAACTGATCTTTTTGAGATCTTTATACTTCAAACTTTTTTACAGCCACCACAGTAGGCTCTGGTATGCTTGTAATACAGGACAGGGGTTGGATACCGCACACATAAATCTTCGCAGGAACACAACATGAAAGGCCACTAGTTACTATGAAAAATATGTCAAATAACTGTAGAACGGTTCATTTTCCATCAGTGTGATTGACTTTACCTTGTTCAAGTATTAATGTTTGGAGGGCAACATAAGTTCTTCACAGTTTGATGATTTTCCATTTTGCTTTCATACACTGTAACCTCAACAATGGTTCTCTTGCTGTCTTGGACTGGTTTTCTTGCTCTAACCCAGCTAAATTTAGTAATTATAGAGTCAGGGTAAATGCTTGGCCTATTTAAGACTATGTCCTAGAGATGGAGAGGAAATGTTACTGCATTAGCCAGGCAGGTTGGCCAGGCAGGTCAGGTTGCACTGACCAATGAGCTACATGACATACGGTGACGTCAAAGTTACTGTACATGGTAAAACATCTGCCAAGTTGAACTTTCCTATAAGTAACAGTGAACACAAGGATTGTTTGCAAAGATCCGGATTTGTGAGTCACGCTTACTTCTGACAAAAGACACAATAATATGATGTACTTTGACTGCATCTGTTTTGTCCTCATATAAATCTCAGTTCACAGCACAAACCCACGCTTGGATTTCTTTAGAAATGAGTCAAGCACAACGAGCAAGCACTTTCCAGCTTTACTACCCACTCTAGGCCACTAGGTACAGTAGGGCACTCAACTCCATTATGTTATATTCTCAGTCTACCTGTAGGGCACATGTAGGGCACAAGCAAGGTGAATAGGAGGCCACTTGGGATTTGATTCAATTACAAGATAGTGTAAGATCAAGCAAAACATACATACTGTATTGCTTAAATAAAAGCCATAAACAAAATGACTGAGATCGTTTCTATTGCTAGCCATGAAAAGGACCTTGAAAATATATTTTTTTATTATTATTTTACTGTATTTATTTTTTTCCAAAAATGCAATTCAGTGACAGTGTTGATTATTAAGACAAATTAAAATGCCAACAACTTGCCTTTATCTCAACCTACTGTTACCGCTGTACAACCTGCAAAACAAAGCCAAAACACAACCACACACATGCAGCCACAACACCTGACCTGAATGTAAATGCATGCAACAGCAAGACAACATATTGTTTTCAGGATAAGCACATATTGTGCCTTAGAACTGCTCGGAAAATTGGGACATTGACTGGAAGCAGTGAGGAGTTTACATAAGAATGAATTGTGCCACAAAAAAGAATACACTCATGAGAGTTCCTACGCACAAATTAGATCGGGTTTACAACACGGGTGCTAACAATTGATGACCAGTAATTAGCTAACTCATTATATAATTAATTGTAAAATTTTCTAATTCCAGTTAAAGAGCTGAAGTCAGCAGGGGGGTTGATTAAGACGGTGCCTTTTTCTGTCTCTGCAGTTACAGTAGGGCTGTTTTGTGTTTTGATCAGTTTTACATGGGGGAAGAACACGTGTTCAACAGATAAATATGCTTAACCTTCAATCGGGAGAAAGAACCCTATTTGGTAACAAGTGCCAGTGTCTGTACCTCTAGAAAAAAAACATTTTTGTATAAAATAACTACATTAAATTAATGAATAAAAAGAAAGAAAGAAAGACATATATATATATATATATATATATTGTAGCGTTTTTCACCGCCACTAGGGATCTTGGAGGACGAGTGAGCTTTACTTGCTCCCCAATGCAAATGGCTGGGGAGTAGTTTATTACACACAGCACAAGCACTCACACATACAGGTCACGCACGCACACACATACTTAAACTTGGCCGAAGCCGCTAACCTAAAACAAACGTCCTACTCACGGTGAACACACAAGGGCTACTCCCGCAAAGCACGATGGTCATCAGCCATCGCCCCGCCCACGCCACAATATATATATATATATTTTTTTTGTCACAGTTTATTTAATTTTATAAATCCTATAGTACCAGTCAAAGTCAGGGTTTGATTTCCATCTCGTGTCTGTGTGCATAGAGTTTGCAAGTTCTCCCCGTGCTTGGTGGGTTTCCTCTGGGTACTCCAGTTTCCTTCCAAAGTCCAAAGACATACAGATTAGATAAACTGGCGTGCCCAAATTGTTCATAATATGTGTGTGTGTGTGTGTGTGTGTGTGTGTGTGTGAGTGTGTGTGTGTGTGTGTGCATGCATGCCCTGGATTGGCACTCTGCCCAGGATGTACCCCACCTCATGCCCTATGTTTCCTGTGATAGGCTCCAGGCCGAAGGCGAGATAGTGCTACTACAACACTCAATTATGCAAAAAGAAAAAAACAGCCCATCATTACTTATAATAACACTCAGTCAATAATAATAAAATAAAAAACTCAAGAACTGGCATCCCCAAGTCACCAAAACCATCAAACATTATGAGGACCGTCCCAGGAAAGGAAGACCAAGAGCTTTCTCTGCTGCAGAGGATAAGTTTATTAGAATTGAGACAAAGAAACCATTACATGAATCGACATTCCAAACTAAATCCAAATGAGAAGTTTGGGATGTGTTTGACCGGAAAGTGAAGGAAAGGCAGCCAACAAGTACCAAGTACTCAACACCTCTGGGAACTTCTTCAACATTGAAAATTCTTAGAAAACCATTCCACGTGACTACTGCACCTCACAAGGCTGTGTGAGAGGATGCCCAGTGTGCAAAGCTGTAATCAAAGCAAAAGGTGACTATTTAAAATGTTTTTGTTGGCTACATAACTCCATGTTTCAGTGTCTTCGCTTTTAATATACAGTACAATGTTTAAAACAATAAAAATAGGGAAATAAACTTTTTGAAAAAATTATCACCCTAGATGGGTGAGGAACCATATATATGGTTCAGAGTCTTAAAATTTGGAATTTGCAATTATTCCAATGTGTGTAATATACTGTAAAGGGTTAACGTTGTACTCTTACCTGCTGCCCAAGAACCCAGCATGTTTTTACAATAAATCACGGTTCATCATTATCAAACTTTTTATATCGTTTATTGAATTATTCTAGTTATTAGCCTCCTTGACTGTGCACTTGAACTGAATGGGTTTAATCTAAACCTCAATAGCTCAATGTCAAGTAGCCCTGTAAACAATGTCAAATTGAGCGTAATATGGGCTGTTGGTGGAAAGTTCAGGAATAATCATAAATTAAAAAAAAAAAAACTGTGGTTTCAATAAATCATCAGGATATTACTGCGCATATTCTAATAATAATCCTATTATGTAAATAATTATATTATGTGTATGTGAAATAAATCTGCACTGATAGACTGGAAATGATTTTACAGTTTTATATTGAAAGAGTTTTTTTTTTTTTTTTTTATCTAGGCACATTGCACATTATCTGAGAGTAACGCAAATATAATATCATGTATCTCTCAACCACTGCAAGTGCTTTTAAAGTCAATTGGTGGGAGGCTTTTTCACAAAAGAATTCTGTTAGAAATTAGAGATTGATAAAGGAAAAAGGGGTAATACATTCTGTAGTTTAATCTCTGCTTAAAGAACAAAGTGATAAGGGACATTCATCTGCATAATCCCAGTACCTTGATTAAAAAACTGAATTAATTAATTGCACACCAAATGTAAGGCTCGAAAATAGAATGAGAGAAGAGGTGGCCACCATCCTCAGACTCCTACCAACGTCATCGAGACAATGAACTCTTTGGACACATCCAGTGTTTCAGCCATGCAAATGAGGCAGAATGCATTTGTTTTTTCCTTGACAGGAGACAATCTAGTCTGACAGTTTAATGGTATTACGAAGCACAGCCAAGGGACCGGCTAAGCTGCAGGAAAATGTCAACATGACAGACACTTTTTCCCTTCAGGATTTCCAAAGGAATGAGCTGTCAACAAGATCATAAAACTGCAGGACGTTTTGACAGTTCTTACACAGAAATTTGACCACAAATATCACTAGCTCCAACTGAGTGCAATGCCAGAACGTAAGTATGACAATGCTGCACTCTAGTGGTGTGATTAGAGTAATGCACCTACAGGCATTACAGTATAATATATACAGTAGCTGTGGCAGATTATCCAGTATGTACTGTAGCATGGGGAAGATTACATTGTTGGGAATTATAAAGCAAATACTTTATAATAAATTATCAATTGATTAATCAATTAATTAATAAGCAAAATAATATTTTGCCATATTATACTTGAACATATTGTTTGGATAAAATATGGGATGTTTGTAGTCTTATTCAGTTACATAAAAAAGATTTATACCTTTAATGTACTCTTTATAAATGTAAAAAAAAAAAGTCTTCCTCCATCATTCCTGTGATTTTATGTATGTAAATAGTCAATTCCACATATGATCATTTAAGTTTAGCATATATATATATATATATATATATATATATATATATATATATAAATTCAAATTCTATTTATCATACACAACCATACACAGTGTGATATGGAGTGAAATGCCACAAAAAATTTAATTTAAATTATAAAATATAATTACAATAGAATACATAAATTACACAGGATTTATAGGATGTCCAAAATGAATTTGTAAACTGTAAGGTACAGGTAAACCTCAGATTGCAAGCATAATTATGATTACCCACAATTCCACAGCAGGAGAAAGAGAACCATTGGCTCAGCTGTGATCATGTGACGCTCACAGCAAAGTGCATGCGTACTGCTCGACTGTCAGGCCCTCACTCATTTATCAAATAAAAATTTATTATAATATATTAATATTTTACTCATCTTACAAAGCACTCACAGACCAAGTTACTTGCAATCCAAGGTTTCACTCTATTTAGGAGTCTTACAGTATATTGTTTCTTAATTTAGCACAAGCATCTGTTCTCTAGGAGGAGAAACACAGGGAGATGGAATGAGCTTGGTAGGCAAATCTCATTTTATGATCCAGACATCTCAGGACAACATACTGTGTGCAGAATGGTTTTATTTTAT
>JAQMYK010000002.1:22459652-22471176 GCA_030014345.1 Clarias buthupogon
AAGAAAAAAGCATGAGAGAATAAGACAGAGAGAGAGAGAGAGAGAGAGAGAGAGAGAGAGAGAGAGAGAGAGAGAAGAGGGATCTGAAAGACTTTTTCTTCAGCTGTCTGAGAGAGTAACCGGGGATGTGCGGCGATGATGGAACCAGCAGGGAAAATAAGCCCTCAGATCGCCGTCTCTCGCGGTAGTGTGTTACTTTGGCAGAGCCCGCTAAAGGAAGTGAAGAGGCACCGGGTGTTTCCATTGCCTTATACAAAGTGCCACCTTCATGCCAAAGCCATCTACTCCATGAGAACATGTGCTCGGCTCTCTCTCGCCCTCCCCGCAGTGCCCGAAGGTCCTCAATGCGGCCCTTGTTTTCTGGGCCTCGGAAAGGGGGCTCGGACTCCCTGCCGGCACTAGCCACCAGGGGGCGCTCGAAAACTTTTTTTTTTACGGGATTATCCAGCTGCCCAGACATAATAAGCTATAAAGCTGTCTGAGGGGGCGCAAGAAAGAGGAGGAGGAAGAAGCCTCCATTATCTATATGTCTGACCAGACGGAAAACACACCTGTCTAGAGCATAATGTCAGGGGAGTGCTGTGGGTGATCATTATGATATAGATAGAAACAATCCTCCGCCTCAGAGACTGTAAAAATATATATATATATATATATATATATATAGTGTCGATGATGTACAGTGTGCATTTCTTTCTTGTGTGTAAGTATAAATATTGCGTAATAACCATATTCTCATAACATTAGCAGTGTGTTTTCCAAGCACCAGAACATTTGATTTTTTTCTCAAAAATTCAGATAAAACCATACTGTGTTGGAAGGTTATGCAGAATGCTTAAAATCCACAATTTTAAGGAACATTCAGACCCATTAAGATATCGATCCGAACATCATTTTAAAACCAAGACTCTTCTTCCATTGCTCAAGTTTCCATTCTGTAATTTAGCCCCATTTCATTCAAGTCCAAATAAAAGCAAAGGTACCAGGCATTCAGTTACGTAGCTGCTTTCACAGAGGTGACAATAAGACCTTTGTAACCATTAAAAAAGTGCTCTTTTTAGCCTTTTCAATAAGCCTTGAAATTGGATTTGTGTGCATTTTTTTGCATTAAGGCACACACACACACACACACACACACACAAATACACACACACAGCCTGTGACCCATAATTCATTAAATGGACTGAAAAGAAATGTCGTGTTCAAGTTGTTCATCAGAGTGTATAGTAGCATGGCACTGATTCAAAAGCATCAATGGAATAAAATAAAACGTGTCCAAAAACCGGCTTTCTTAATGCACTCTAAGCAAACAGACTGTAATAGGCTGCAGGGAGCAGGAGAAAGGAAAACAGCATGCTTTTTTTGTGTTGTTGTTGTCGTCGTTGTTTTTTGTTTTTTTTTCCCCGTCAGAGATCTGTAGAGCCTCACTGAACAGGTGTGAAAACTGCAGAACTAGCCTGAACAAGCAAGTAAAAGAGGTCAGGAAAGACAAAGACAAAGGGACAGAGGAGAGAAACAATCAGAGCAAGAATCGAAATCCTAAAAAAAAAAGTGTAGCATGTGTCGTGCTCCAACTCCCCGCCTGTGGAAAGGATTCTTATTAGTGCGGTTGCTAAAGAGAATTGAAAATCCCAAAATGAGAAAAATTCAGACCTGTTTTGCCTATCATACCCATGCTGTGGGGTAGTCAGAGGCCCATCCAAATCCACCTTAAACAGGAAGGAAGGGTTCTTACTAGAGACGGGTCTTCTGTCTCTGGGCTCAGCGAGCCTTGGACAGGCTCACTTTCCAAAAGGAGTTCGTCATCCTCTTCCTCCTCCTCCTCTTCCTCCTCAGGGTCTTCGCCCAGTGAGGAGAACACGGAGAACCCCCCCACCCCGTCCTCCACAATGCCATCCAGGCTGTCTGTGAGGGCGGCGAGCAGCGCCGCGTTCTCCTCTTCCATCTGTAAATGAGGTGAGAGAGAGAGAGAGAGAGAAGGAGAGAGAGAAGGAGAGAGAGAGAGAGACAGGTGATAACCTCCAAGTGACTGGTCCATCTGCACATCCTGCTCTGGGGAAAGTGCAGCTATCTGATTACTGTGTAAAAATCGATTCAAAGAGCTTAGGTGCCCCCAGGCCTGATAAGCGCAAGAAGAAAATCTTTCACTTGAACTTGTGGGGAACATCTACTACTTTTTTAATCTCTAACCTCGTCCCACGTCACTAGCCTCTCATAACGCGCGCGGCTCCAGGAACTATCTTTCCGAATTTGGTCCCACCTGAAGGTTAATTGAACTTGACGTGACGATCAATAGCTTCCCTGCCACCTAAAATAGCGCAGTACTCTGTGCCTAAAAAAAAAATCAATCCCCGTCCTGAATTACATGATGCGAAGAGTGAATTAGCATTAGACACAACATCTCTCTATGATCAATCATCGTCTACGCGTTGTTGTTGTTGTTGTTGTTTTTTTTTTGACCTCTAGAGTCGCATTCTTGACAAACTGCCATAACCGGAACCGGGTCCAGATCGTCCATTAAAACCCAACTAAGCTTTTTAAGGAAGGCTTTCCGGTGGGAATAGCTACGTAATGCGCTAAGATTAGATCAGAACCGGAGACCATTGGCCCGAGAATTACAGAATGTGGGGTCTGACCTCGAAGAGCTCGGCGTCCCCTGCGCTGTACTGTATGGAGGCGGGGGAGCTGCCTGAGTGGTCATTGTACCAGTGCAGCTCGCTGAGGCAGTTCACTGAGTCAAAGTCGCTGGCGTCCAGCTGAGAGAGGTCGAAGTCGGGGAAATCGGTGTCCAGGCGGTCGGAGCACACCTCCTCTTCCCCATACTGGGAAAAAGAAAAACAAAAGAGAGAGAAAGAGAGTAACATTAAAGACAGCCTGACAAGCTTACATCAAAGAGACATTTCCCCTAAAGACCGTATCTAATAATATACTTCCTTCTTGGGGGATCAATAAGCAGGCCTGCGGTCAGGCAGCTGTATCACTTTGCCTTGAGCAACAGATATGCGGTAGGTTTCACGAGCACGGAGGATCATATGAGCCCCGTCTCCTCCATCAGCAAAACCTTATTATTAGCAGCAACCAATCGGAAATTAGACATGTGGCATTTCAATAAGACGATCTGTCGGACATTGAAATGCAGAAATATACTGCGTGTGTGTGTGCACAACGACGAGACTACGTGTTCACACATGAGAGAGAGAGTACTGTGAGAAGGGAAGTGCTTCAAACCCCAAGGGGGTGCGACAAAAAAAAAAAACTGAAAAAAAAAAAAAAAAGATCTAGCTTGTCTTGATGTCCACGATCACGCTATGCATCCCTTCCTCAAGCTTATGCTGTCGTCCCTGCCTAGTCTGGTTTGACGCAGAGGTCAAAGCATGAATATTCTATACAGCCTCTCGAATGCATTCCTGATGAGCTCGTCCACTCCGTACGCCCGTCTCCGTTTCACAAAGCTGACCGATCAGTTTCCGGTTTATCGGTTTCGCTGATGCAGGTTTTGGTCAGGCGGATGCAAAGCCCGAGTCTGCTTAAAAAAAAAACTAGGAAGCGCAATCGGAGACGCAGAATCAAGTGTGTTATAGATGTATTGCCAAAGAATGTCTTATATCATAGCGATTAAACAGGATTGTAAGCTCTTATCGTATCGTGCCAGCCGTGAGGGTCGCCCCGATTGATCCGGACCCGCGGATGGTTAATGATATTTCATTATGTCTTTATAGCATTCCCAGATTTATGGCTGTAAACAACAGTAATAATGAGAGATATCGGCCTTCTCTCCTAGCACACGTACAGATTGCTAAGAGTTGTGGATGAATCAGTACGAGCACGCATAATGCAGGTGTTCATCCTGTATCCAGAGGCTTCATGAAGACACACAGCCACCCTGCTGCTGCTGCTGCTCTTTTTAGCACTCTCCTCACATCCTTCTCACGTGCCCCTGAGTCATCTTGCTCTTCTCCTCCTCCTCCTCCCATCCCGAGCGCTCAGGAGCGGCCAAGCGACCGCAGCTAATCAATCTCAACATATGCTTGCCGTCTCACATATCTTCGTCTTTTTTTATGTGACCTTTTTTGGTCCTTCCTCCCCCCCCTTTCCTTCTCTCCATGTTATAGAGATACTTGATATCAATCAATAAAATCCTCCTTGATGCTGGAGGGTTAAGGTCGCTCGGTGGGGCCAGAACACACATAGCAACACTTACATATTTGTGCATAGACTGCAGCACATGCGAGGCCAAGCCGAACCTATAAAGCACATCAGCACTTGCTGCTACGGAGCTGGCACCGGTTATAGCGGAGAAAGCCAACAAGGTGTGACTCACATACCAACAATGACCTTATATGTGTTTGCTCTGGATTCCGTCCCATTTCTCCTGTTACTGATAAACTGAGATGCCGCAACACGAGCGGTCACCGCGGCAACCCGGATGCCTGGCTACAGACCACCGATCTCATTGCCATTCATATAGCGCAGGTCCTTAAATCATACAATTATGAACGTAACCTACACGCCTCGGTGAATAGACTCAACCTTTGAAATTGGATCTCATAAAAAAAAAAAAAGTCTCGTATATCATTTTTTAATAACGCCGCGCCCTTGATGTTGTCCTTGTAGCGTGGCTGTAGGTTTCTACAATGAAAACAGAGATGACCTTGGAATCCTGACTTATCTGAAATGCAAAAACTCAACGCATACATCTGTCAGGACTTTTATACCCGAACACCCTCAACCGCGAAGACGAGACGACGGCTTCTGTTTCCGTCCCAATCAAAGGGCATCAAGATAAAAGGGGAAAAAAAAAGATCCTCCCCGAGCACCCTCACAACTGCTTTACTGCCCCTTCGATATACAGCCATGCGTGGCAAAGTCTCAATGACCGATGAGTTCTGTTTCTGCACACGGCCATACAAGGTCAAGCCACTGGAGGGGAACACAGAGGGGCAGCTGGCTTGCAGCGAGGTCACCGGACAATATCAGGAGGCTAAACTTTCCTGAATTAGACCAGAAAAACTGGGAGAAAGCATTTTAGTTGACAAAAGTAGAGTAGATTCAATATATATATATGTTTTTTTTTGGTCCTACTGGTAGGTGACGGACTGACTAACTAGCTTTGCGCACTGTTATAGGACATTGTCGCTCTGCTATACAGCGCTGACCATTCTAACAAAAACCTCATTTTTTTCTGCTCATGAAACAGACTTGCAAAAATTAGCAGTTATGAGTAGGATCGAGCGCTATCTGGCAGGAAGCGCAGTGTGTGGACACACTCGTACATGCCACACTCATATGAAGCCGTGTTAACCATGCTCGTGTGAAGCTTGAGGACGTGACTTTTTTTTTGCATAATTGCATTGTAATTGTGTATATTTTTGTGTGAGCACATTTAGAAATGGTGAGAAGAAATTGTGATGTACACAACAGTCGAGTCTTTGTCTCCAGAGATCTGCCATAATATAATGGCAAAACATTATGGCTCAAACGGTTAAGGCTGTGGGTTACTGATCGGAAGGTCGGGGGTTCAAGTCCCAGCACCACCAAGTTGTCATTGTTGAGTCCTCGAGCAAGGCCCTTAACCCTATCTGCTTCAGGCCCACAGTAACCTGGCTGACCCTGTAAGGTACATGTGACAAGTAATTGAATATATATATATATTATGTCCATTGTCCAGTATAGTGTAGGTTAACTTTGGGCCCCGGGGCAGCTCTGGCCCCTCGTGGCATGACTCCACTAGACATCTAGGGGTGCGCTGTGGTGTCTTGGCACCAGGATGTAAGCGGTGGATCCTTTGGGTGTTGTAGGATTGGCTTTTCTGTGGGATCGGACCAGATGTGCTGGCCTTTGGTCCCCTTGGGTGCCCATGATTTTGTAACCAGTTTACTGGTGTATAATGTGTTAATGTTATGACTGACCGGTGTATATACATATACAGTACATGACTGGAAATACTGGGATCATGCTGCAGGTTAATATATTAGAGATGGGAATCATCAAAGATCACCTGATACGATATTATCATGATACTTAGGTGCTGATTCAATTTGTATTGCGATACTATGTATTAAGATTTTATAAAATATCCTGATTTTATATCATTTTTTCTTAGATTTTGCTACCATTCTAAACAAACTTAGTAAGTAATGCACTTCTACTGTACCACATCGGATCCTGTGCTGCCTGCCATGGTTTAGTGTGCGCCATCTGCAGGATTACAGCGGAACTGCAACAATTTATATACAAATGAAAAATTGCACAGTAATTACATTTTTTTTAAAATCTATTTGCGAAGAGTTAGTGTGAATTGCTATACAAAAGAATCACAATACGTAACTAAATCGATTTCTCTGTAAGAAAGACTTAACAGCTACATTACTGTATGTTCTAGCATACCGAATGTCCCTAAGCAGTGTTTCTGGTATGAAACCAGGCATAAGTACCTCACGATTTGGGGATTCCTGTCATCAACTGACTAAACTCGTGAACTCTTCATGCTTCCCCTTCACCTCTGAGTTAATAGGGTCTTATCTGTGCGTCCTGTTCCCCTTCAGCTACAGCTCTCTAAGGTAGGTTATATATAGCTGTTATCCTTGGTCTGATGACTGGCTTACACAAGCTGCTTGTGACGAGCCAGGCATTAAACACTGCAGATGGGCCAAGACTGACTGCTTCCCTCAGCCGTCGCTTACTCGATCAAACACACACACACACACATACACAAACACACACCACTCAAAACCACATGACCCCCCCAACTCCTAGACAGAGCCTGACGCTACTCCTAAAGGGATTCTCTCACAGACGGCTTTAGCAAAGGTCTGGTCTGCAGCAACCCGTAGGTCTGGACAGGGAGAGGTTTACAGCTTATTCATGAGGCCTGAATGAGATATTAGAGGCGCTACTGACTAATCTGATTTCGTTGGATGAACCCCCGAATAGGTGGCACATCCCATTACCTGCTTTAAGCGCTGATTAAACGTGCTGTTCTCTGGTAGTTTCTGAACAAGATTTCTACCGCAGTCTTGCAGCAAGTCGAAATTAACTGCAGACAGATAGAAGTAGGGCAGTTAAAGGAAGATCTGGGGCAGCAGCTTACAGTGGAAAAGCCATTCTCCTCTCTGTCGTAAGCTGAAGTATGATTGATAAGAAGACTCCACGCCAGAGATTCAGGCCGGAAGGAAGCTTTACGTCTCTGCAATCCAGAATCTCTTCAAAATCTCTCCTCTAAAAAACAGACTAGGATTTGCAAATGTGTCTAACTTGCATACAAGTTGTACATTTCCTAGCAAAACATTTTCGTTAACAAAACACTGCGACATCTGAGCCCAGCAGGTGGTGGAGTTAAGATGGAAAATGGTCGTGTCCTAGTGCCCTTAAACGCACCAGGACAGTAATGCGATCATGGTGATCTCAAGTCAGTTGTTAGGAAAAAGACTTTTCAGGGTCTCACGATTCATTTAAAGGAACTGAATGGGGGAGGAAATGAAACAGAAATCGGGCTGCTAAGAAAGGAAGTTAAATAGGTTATGTTCACATTATCCGCCTGAAGTGACTCAAATCTGTTACATTTTTTACCCTAATGTAATACAATGTGATCAGATGTTTTTGAGATCGGATGTGGACCTAGATCCGATACCTGGTCGGGTGAACAGACAGATCGGGATTCATTCATGTGACTTTTTACCTCCGTGCATGCTTAGGGTGCTAGAGCGAGGTGTCTGGCTTTCGTTCCTGCTTCTGGACGTCCACGAATCCAGCCGACTAACTGCGTCAGCTGAATGTGGGCACAAAAAATGTGACGTGTTTTATCCCAGATGGTGTGAGCATTGTGAATATTAACCGCCAAGACATGCAAAACCATCCCAATAACACTTCTGCTTCTGGAAAAACAAAGCCAAATACATACACACATGCATCTTCCATGTTACATGCCTTAGGCAGGATAGTTCTTATTGCAGTCTAGTTAAATTAATCAGACTTTCCCAGCGTGTCCTGAACTCTGGAGACAAATCCAGCCAAGATTATGTGGCATCAGTTGCACGGTATATCTTCAGAGTCTTTTTCACCTACTGTACAGATCAGATTAGCTCACTTGGATTCACTCTGATGTACTCAATACTTTTTTTTTGAATGAAAGTAACACTAGTAAGAAATACTTTGGCACTGTAGCACCATATGGAGGTTTTTTTTTCGGACACCAGGACCACAGCTGATGGAGCTTGCAGCTCTAGTAAGATTAGGATTTGAGAGCCTGGTTTCCATCTGTTCCCCAGGGTAGTGATGAGAATGCTTCAGATCCAGACATTTATAAAGAATTTAAATTCAAATTCAATGTCAATTCATATTGCCACTCATTTAGAGTAAGGACACAGTAATGCGGCACCAACCCATAATGTTACAGGGGGAAAAACCATCCTTCACTTAATGCATGGAGCATTGATGAATGCAGAGGAAATGTTCTTGCAATTTTCCTGATGTGCCATTTTTTAATTCTAATGCATTTACACTAGGTTTATGCCTGTTTATTTAAAATAGCCTCATTTATTTTGGAAACCGTCATGCCTGTCTCAACCGCACACATTGTGTGAGATGCATCAATGTGTTATGCATTGATGCTAAGGCAGGATCACTGGGATACGGGTTAAAGCTTATAATTACCTGCCAAGACTATCAAGAGGATAACAGAAGAACATGCCAGGAACTGTTATTAATGAATAATTCCTCTCATGCTCTGCAAGGACGCGAGTCTCATCACATCTAAGTGGCAGTGTGTCTTGGCCTGTCAGTGTCCTCCATAGGGCAAGGCTACGAGAGAGACATATCAGCTAATAAGATAAAAGAGGAAGTACCACAAAGCAACTAAAATAATGTTTTTCCTTATTTCTCAGAACCAATTACGGTAAAACTGCCAAAAATAATGCATAAATGTTAATGGATAAATAAATTTGCATTAAAGCTAGATTTTGTCCGAACCGAACCAGTTATACCAAAGAACTTCCATACTTTTCCGGACCTGTAACTAAAATTGATGACATGTTCCTTCCATACAGTATATCTTGTCATCATTAAGACACATCAGCTTTTCATTAAATGCTACATTAAAACTCAGCCTCACACAATTTACACGACTTATGGATTGTAGAAACATAAGCTCGTCTGGCAGTCGGGCAAAAATAAGACTTCGTATCCAAGTCTGCTTGTGTGTGTGTGTGTTACTACTCAAAGATGTAGCAGAGGAAGGATCAGCAGGAGATCCAAAAGGCTGTCAGCACCCCTGAGGTCTCCGAGCCAAGCCGGATCTTTTTCACAGGAGTGGCGCGAGTAGCCCGGCTCCGGTTTCAGATCCTCGTGTGTGACTCTTAGCGAGCCCTCTACGTGTCACGTGTTCCTTGTACGGTTTCCTCGGTGTGGTATATGAGCTGCAGCCCAGGCTCAGATTAACACCAGTGGGGGCATGTGGCACCTAGGAGATGCTGAGGTAATTGTACCTGCTGCTATCACGACTATTGCTAGGGAGGTTAGTGGTGGTGGTGGTGGTGGTGGGGGGTGGGGTGGGGTGATGTTTCTGGACAATGCAGGTACTATTTCCAGGCTGTCACAAAGCTAACGTCTCTGTGGCAACCTGGGAAGCCTGGGAAGAATGCAAAGAAAACGTTATGAACAATGAAATAAACACAACAGACAGATCATCTTGGTTCTGCTCTGCCTGATTGAAGTGACTAGGTGGAAAAAGTAAGAAAGGGTCTGAGATGCGTGTCATTGAGTCACGACAGCCGAGAAACATGGCATCGGCCCAGTTCGGACTAATTCACATGCTGGAGTCAGCATTCGTCTGTGCCCTCGCTCTTAGACAACATGGATTGCGGTAATTAAATCAGAGCACTTTTGTAGACAGCGCACTTCGAGCAGGACAGAAAACAGTGTTTGAGATATTAAAGATGTTGGTTTTTTTTTTCATTCTTCGGTAGGTTGGGATTATAATACAGTCTGAAGGTGCAGCGTCCTTGAGCCGCCTGCATGCTCAGCAGGGGTTGGATGTGAGCTTCATTGTATACACGTACACAGAAACATCATGACCGCATATACCTATACATAACTCGTAAAGAATATATATATTTATTCGATTTAAAGACCCCCAGATTACATCCTTGCCCAAGGTTTGGGGGTGCACCAATAATATGGAGCTTTTCCTTATTCGAAGGGCACCACAAGGGGTCAGTGAAGGCTCCAAAATTGTGTACAGTGTTACAGTACCTCCAGAGAGCTCCGTAGGTCATGTGCTGCCCTTTATTCTCATCGATCTTATGGACTATCATGAAGTATCTGGATAAATAAATGGAATTAATAGGTATTCCGTTAACCGAGCGCTAAGTACATACTTAAATTTTCTTCCAGTTGTGGAAATGCTTGATAAAAATAATAGAGAATTTATTCAATTACTGAATCAACGGCAAATAAACATTTCGAACATCAACACAGCCACCCAAGTAGCGCTTCTGTCCACTAAGTAAGCTCATCCATTCTGATCATTTCCTGCCATTTACATTCTTTCCCTTTTCCCATGGTGCAACATAAACACTCGAATAGTCATTTCGAATAATATTCCAGCACAAGCCTTGCACACCTACAATATTAGCATTATTATATTCAAATGCATGTCACTACATACAAAGGAAAAGAGATGGGATCTAAATACTGGACCATCAGCAATAATAATGGGAAAAAAAAGAGATTTCAATTGAAAGTCTTCAGCAAAGGTGAGATTTTAGCAAAACAAACAGCAGAGCACCACAGACACCATCGCAAGCTGCTCTTTCGTCTGTTAACAGCTGCCAAGAAATCAAGGCACGCTATATTCCTGTTTCTATTTTCGAGGCGCACTGAGAGAAAGGGGCTTGTTTTGAAACCCAAGAATTGACTCAAGTGCCAGATTGACCTTTGCTTCGAGAAAGGTTGAAAGGACGCCGCTCAGACACAGCTGTTCGGCTCACATGCGCCGGCGAAATGGCAGCGCTGCTCTTGTACAGGACCCGTGAAGGAGTACGAATGCTTAAAAAAAGGACAAAGATCGGAAGCGAAACTTGTACTGAATCATGACGTTGCGTCTCGTGTTCAGTTATCTGTTCATAGAATGGTAAGGGATTCAAATTCTCCATAGAACTCGAACTGGATTTCTTCCAGTTAAAAGGTTATGAAAGGTTGCAGCGCTCCGGCACATGAGGACACTCGATCCCTGGCCAACATTAATGTCAAAGGTATATTTCCACTTTCCCACATGTATTCGGTATTCGATGATGCAACTTATGTCCTTTTTCTTCTTGACCTTTTGCCTACAAATAAATCTTTACCTCATAAAAACCTAACTCTTAATGGACACTAGTGATGCGCGGGTCGGGTATTTTTCCAACCCGCGGGTGTCGCTTTTATGAAATTATTCGGCCCGCCCCAGCCCACACCGCACCACTGTATCTATTTTTACAACCCGCCCCGCCCCGCGACCATTAAATGATGTAAATTCCCGACCTCAATT